>JAOTOM010003331.1:0-72500 GCA_034440615.1 Ashinkailepas kermadecensis
TGAACAGAAGCACGTGGTGGAAAGTCACCTGTGTCGCATCGTAGTATGTAAAGTATCAATGAATGTCAAGAAAGATCGATTTCATTTGCGGAATCAGCTGTAACAGTAAATACATACAGTGCACAAAGTATGTACAGAGGGTACGTAGTAGCAGTCCTATGCGTGGGTGGCGGGGTGCCAATCGTAATGAGACGGCGTATCTCTCATGCTGAGCTGTCGTTTAATTATCGGATCCATTTCACGGATGAAAGCTGCCTCTAGGATAATTTAGTTTTGGTACCCTGCGACATCGGTTCAATATGGTGGTATTCTTGATCATTATGGATCGGATAAGTTTCGTGTTGTGCATCGACATGGTGTGCTTTCGTCGTGCCCATCCTTGGTGGTGCAAAGATGCGTCTAGATAGGGTGGTGGCGGTGTATCCAATGTATGATGAGGCAGCCCGGGGCCACACCATGGGCTTAAGGACCCTTTATGTTGCACGAAAAACCCTCCTCGTCGGTCAGGGCCGCCTCCTGGCTCGGCTCGGGCTCTCCTCATCGACCCGAGGGCAGCTGCTCTGGACCACTCAATCAGCGTGAGCCAAAGCCGACCCAAGGGTGACGCACATCCTGAACCCGCTCCGTCGGCTCAGAGGTCCATGACCTACGATCAACCAACCGCCGCACTACAGTCGTCACGACCGGTCAAGATTCACTTAACGATCGGAAGAAAACAAGTTGTCCAGAAGTACTGAATTTGACATAGGCTTGACAATTAGTTTACCTTTAATGCAAATTATAACAACTCGTTGCCTGTTTCGCCGTCCACTTATTACGCATATCTGGACTTCACTTCCATTTTCGATCACCATGGTGTGGTACATGAAAAACAGTCACGTACGCTAAACGCGGTTGCATCTTTCGCCGTGGTAGATTGCACATACAAAAAAACAGTCATATGCGATCGAGCGCATTCTTCGCTTCAGTCGGATGCGCTTATCCAATAGACGTTTCGCGGTATTATCATGCTGATATGTTAGGAGTCACCGCACGCTCTTGAATATCTGACGCAAATAGGAAGCCTCAGACGAACATTGAGACGAACATTGAGGTACATGTGACATTAATTTTCCGCCAAGTAGCTCAGCTTGCTCCTCAACAATGAGCGATTCAGATGCTTTACAACTCAATGAATGTACACAAAAGCTTTTCGAGGTTAGTACATACATGATCAATGTTTCACAAGCACATTATTCACGTAAACGGGCAAGCGCGCACGCACGAGCACAAGCGCGCACACGCACTGTATAGCACACAGTTGCGTTACACAGGCATTAATCAAAATATGCGTTACAATAATATTTTCACTTCATTTATGTCCACACACGATACTTATAACCATACATGAAGGTCGGGACCACCATTCTACCCAAATGTAACTTCGATGGCTTCACGCTTTGTTGATGAGTGGGTTGAGGACAAGACAAAACGGCTGCCATCAGGGCCATCAGTATGTGCGCAGACGGCGTAGAACGAACGAATGGCAAAGAGTGCGAAACTGATGCAGACAGGATGAGTGGTGGGGGATTGGCTGGCGGGCAGGCTGGTGCCGGTGAAGCACGGACAGATGATATGGTTCTCGGGCGCTTGGCAAACGGACGGGCAGAGTAGATTGTCGTGACGGTTGGTGGGTGGGTTGAAGAAGTAGCGGGGTAGGTTATAGCAGCGGGTGGTGGACGGTTAAGGAGGAGGAAAAACTGCTGTAAGCACGGACTGGTAGGAGTGCAGATGGCGCATGATCGACGGAAACGGTCAAAGGATGATTCATTGATGGAAGGACAAGTCGCTTGACGTCATTGGTTGATCGTGGGACAGGTTGGATGGCGGCAGCGGTTGATGATACGGCAGGAGGGTTGGCGACAGAGGCTGGCGGGCAGGTAGGGGCCAGAGTTCCATGGCTGACACCAACGGCTACCAGATGGGTTGACGAGGCAGACTGGATGGCGGCAGCGGTTGTTGGTGAGACAGGAGAGTTGCCGACAGAGGCTGGCGGGCAGGTGGGGACCGGAGCAGGATCGATGGCAGTCGCTGACGAAGAGGCCGAGTCGTCATCGCCTGGCTGGTTGATGTCGGCGCCGTCAGCTGAGGCCAAATCGTCATCTGATGATCCCGAAGTTGTGGCGGTGGCTGCCTGTCGGTGGCATCACTGGCACGAGATGTTGCCAAAGCTTCCAAGGTCGCGAATTCGTTGGAACCGTAGTCCCGCCTCTGAGAAACGAATACATACGTAAAGAGACTGTTGCAGCGGTGGACAACTTTTCAAAACACATTCAGAGCGTTGGTTGGTTGGTTATTGGAGTTTAGGGGCGCATCGACTGCGTCGGTCATACAGCGCCCGACATTCAAAGAGGCATTGGATACTGTGAATTTTGACGGCAATAGAAGATGCATATGTGGACTCCAACACCAAAAAAGTGCATATGATTTGATATCTCGCTATATTGATGGATAATCTACCTGGTACCAACACTGGAACACACGACCTAACTTGAACGGAGAGGGGATTCAGCCGTACAGTCATCCGCTAATGATAGGTCGTGTAAATACTAATACAGCAGACAAATGACAAAGAAATATCAAAGGATAATGCGTAATAAAAATATACCAATACCACTTAAATGAGAATCGTAGGACGGTATGGTATCACACTTGTACCGAACTTCGTGGCATGTCATTCTGACTGACTTTTGTTTGCATTTCACTGTTTGACTGACGATGGTATGGGCGCTGCAATTATCTTGTTAGGATAAACACGTGTACACGCAAAGGAAGAATAAGACATTCTACTCGGAGTGGGCTGTTGGATTAAAACCCATAGTTTCATTAAGATTATTGATGCACCTTAGCAACTGCACCACTCGTCTATTCCACTTCGTCCATGCCACGCGGCCCTCAAATATCAGTGGAGTGATTGTACATCATCCCTGATTTAATGAATTTACTTCATGTAGACGTCTTGACCTAACCTGCACCTCCCCAAACTATCCTACCCTATCCTACCTAAAATTGAACCTGTTCAAGGTGCCGACATAAACACAAAAACAATCTTTGCTCATTAATGGGTGTTGGACACTCAGCAGCGCTGAAGACCAGGGCTAGAATGATAGCCTGTTGAAGCATTTTTCTTATTCAGAATACTATCCTCCCACCTTCCTCATTTAAAGGTTAAATGGAGCTGTTTGACAATTAGCTGCTCTGTGATAGAGTTCTCAAGATTCCCTGGAAAGTGCAGAGAGATCATGTCCCAGTTTTGAAAACAAGTATCCGATTAGACGAGCAAATCATTTTCCTTTTCACATCTAAGTTTAGTTTGTAGTTATTTGGGCTTTAGGGCGCATCAACTTCATTGGCCATGTAGCGCCCATTCTTCACATCTAGGATTGCGAAGTATAAATCGAACCCTGTTGCAGACTGATCGTGTTTTGTCCGTCGCACAATTGCAGCCAATTGAGGAGATATGGAAGCTGGATATTTGGTCACCCAAGTGCCAGGTTGACGAAATCTCCAGGCTGAAATAGTTCCCAGCGTGACCAAACCTCCAATCTGAAGTGTCAGGTTTGGTCCATCACGATCTCCTCAGTTTTGAGATAATTGCGTACATATGACTTCCCGTTTTGCGTGTTTTGAAAGATATCTAATTTGGGGATAACGATATCAACGATAACCATACAAACAGCTATTCTATAAACTGGCATTGTAAAACATAACATTGCACATCATAGGTAATCCATTCGCCTGGAATTGCGATGCGGGATGTTCGTTATCACGATGCCGGATCCCATTACGATGGGCAAAAGTATGATATCTATAGACGGGATACTTCGAAACGAGGCATGAAGACTTCCACAAACACGCACCAGTCACGTAGCGTCGCCAATCTCTCACGCCGATTGGTCGCGGGCGGAGAGTAGCGACAGGTGAGACCCGAACCCACAACCTTTCGATTGTGAGACGAGCATCTTACCCCTAGACCACTCGTCCCCTTTTGCAAGGATGTCGATTCAGTGTTCAGTAAGTGGTATATTACACCCTATTTCGCGAATAATTTATAACTGATGCAGAACACGTTTCAGCAGATGCAAGGAGTAACAGTGTTGTCATGTCTGGACCCAAAAGTTGCAAATCACCAGCTGGAGTTACACTCCGAGTAACAACCATTAACAACGTTTGTATGTCACTAAGGTCTGTTTTCGTGTTGTCGCTGTCCGCATGGGACCAAGGACTTACCGATGACAATTCAGAAGGCGATGGAAGAAATTCTGAAGCAGTGCAGGTGCAGGTACCCGGGAAATGTCCTCGTCTGTGCGGTGACTGGGAGCGATTGGAAGATTTTCTAACTCGTCTGCGGGAACACAGGGTAACACTAAACATGGAAAATACACGCTGAGACAGACGGCTGCGGACTTCCTTGGGTTTACCGTGTCCTCAGCGGGAGTCTCGGTGAGCCCAGAGCGGGCTAGGGCGTTAGGACATTAGGCGTCAGGACGAAAGAGCTCCAGTCACTACTGGGCTGTTGGGGTTCTGCTCTCGTTTCGTGCCTGGATACAGCACCCTCATGGAACCACCGAGGAGGATGCTGCTTAAGGAGGCGATGCCGTTCAAGTGGATAGAGGAGCTCGCGGCAGTGCTGAAAGGGAGACGTGCTGTACCAGGCAGTCGCGGAGTCACCATTTACGACCCTCAGCTTCCACAGTCATAACTTTGGATGCAAGCGATGTGGGCCTGGGTGGGGTGCTGTCTCAGCCTAACTCAGAGGAAGAGAGGGTGGTAGCATTCACGTTGCGTACGCTAAACCAAGCCCAGAGGCGCTGCAGTATGACAGAGAGGCGCTGGCGGTTGTGTGGACAGTGGCGAAATGGAGGAAGTATCTCTGGAATCAGCAGTTGTCTGCGACTTGATCATGTGGCATTGCAGACACCGCTGACGTCACCGGGTGTCGCCCAAGCTGCCATGAGGATAACAAAGTGGTCAGACTGGCTCATGGAGTACTCGTTCACAGTTTAGCGTGTGAAGGGAGGTGTACGTCCTGCAGATGGGTTGTCACGACTGCCGGAATCGGCAGAAGTGGTGGAGGACAAATACAAATGTATCGCTACAGTAAGAGACCGTCCGGCAGCAATGGATGAAGAGTTGGTGGCGGCTATAAGTGAAGATCGTGTTGCGTGATCAGGTATCGCGTCCGTGGTCTCGTAGGCCGAGCGACTGCTCGCCTGACCTTCAGCTATTCTTCCACCTCAGGGATCAACTCACTGTGCAGAGGTATGGATGTGCGCGGCGATTGCCTAATCGTTCCAGAAAGTCTGCTTCGCTCAGACTGCCCAGCCTGGCACATCAGTGGCACCAGAGCATCGTCAGATGCGAGCAGCGCCTGCAGGAGCTATATTGGTGGTCTGGCATTGATCGAGATGGTGGAGGCAAGAGCTGTGAAGTCTGCGCCACTGTGTATGGATGAGACGGCGGTACTTCGACATACTCCAATGCATTCAGTGCCTTTACCAGCGGCAGCCTGGAACAAGATAGGGCTGGACTTTATTGGACCTATGGATGCAGCCCACGCTCAGCGATATGCCGTGGTCCTGGCATCCGACTTCTCCCAAGTAGGTAGACGCTGGATTTCGCTCGGAGTCAAACTGTCACGCGTGTATTGAATTTATCGAGGTCTTGGCGTCACGCAAAGTATACCCCAGGGAATTGCTGTTCGACAACGGCACGTACAACATATACATTTTTTCTCAGAAATTACCTGCAGAGTGTGGGTGTAAGTCATATCCGGGCCCCACGCTACCAACAGGGAGCATCTGGGGCAGTAGAACGGTGCAATCGCGCCGTGAAGGCGACGTTGCAGGCAGCTGACCAACGAGGGCTTGACCGCCGGGCGTGTCGGCAGCGGCTCCTGCAACAGAGCATGAACATTCAAAACGCCGACTGGTACTGGTACCAGCACTGGGACCAGCACGGATATGGCGCAGCTGCACCACAGGAGGCAAATCTGCACAGGGTTGCACGGCATGGTGGCCAGTCTAGCTACTCCAAGAGAGACGTCCTCTCTGGCGCTGAGGCGACGCGCTGCGGACAGTCAAGGAAGCAGGAGTATACTGACACAATATGTCACAAACAGGTGCCCCACTTCCGTTTCTGAGAATGGATCCGATACAAACCGAAAAATAGTATTTCTTGAAATGCCATATCAGACTTAAAATAAAATAGACACAGCAAATTCTCCTTCTGGTGATACTTTGAAAAATCACACATCAGAAGTGACAGTTCTTTAAAATCGCGCCACCTAATAGTGGCAAGGGAGCTCCATCGGTGTTAAAATAATGGTTTTTCTTCCAGGTGTCAGATGTTGAAATGAGCACAATAGAATGTTGAAAATCTGCATGGAATTAATTTCAATGAGAAAATGTGTATGCCCTGGAAAGTATTATTTGAGCCAACAGAGTGCTGTGGCTACACCCATGTTTGTTTTGAGATACAAAACAAAAAAGCAAACATTTGCAAGGCATGTCATTTTAGTCTTGTGATTTGAGTCTTTAGTCATTTGAGTCTTATGACTAAAATGCAAGTTATGAACAAATGATTTAAACATGTATCCGATACATATACTTCCGATACTTCGTGTATACTATGCCATGACACAAAGTAGAGAGTAAAAACACAGCATAATTATTCATGCTTAGCATTACAATTGTCAAATTATCAGCTGCCAGTCAATAAAGAATGAGGGGTACTGAAGTTATTTACAAAAAAACAATGAAAATAACTACAAGTAAGTATTATTGATGTGAAAGGATACTTACCTGTGTCTAATGAAATCAGAGAATTATATATATACATACATACATACATACATACATACATACATATATATATATATATATATATATATATATATATATATATATATATATATATATATATATATATATATATATATATATATTAGCCTGGTCCAAACATACATGGTGATTTTAAAAGTTTCAAGGAAGTGCGCTTCACAAGTTTATTTTTATTCCACTATATGTGCCTGTATTGTGTGCCAAATTTTGGACGATGTCATGCATATTTAAAGGTCGCGCAAAATCTCATCTTTGGTTTCTCTCTTTTGCAGATGGCCTCCTCAGCACCGAGTACGCTAAGTGGACCAGAATGGTGGTTATTATGGAGTCCCCTTGAGTTTTTCTCAACTGCACGGCTTCCAACGCGAGGTGACGTACTTCGCATGTCACAATTCTTTCACCTGAAGCAGAAATTGCTTTTCCCGGAAAGCTTCAAGAAGACCCGTGAAGCCTGCTGTGCCATCTGGACGAGGGCAGGGATCCCTACCCTGCGGTTGGATTCCTGTGTGAGGAAGTTCATGGAGAGTTCATGCGGGAATACCTCAACCCGAAGTCTGCGGGTTCTTTGAATGTCGTTAACGATGCAGCAGAAGGAGCTGTTTCTCTCATCCACACCTTCAACACATCGCTGACCAAGGATGAAGAGCAGAAACAATACCTACTCTGCCTCGTGGCTAATCACCGGCGCCGCCTCCCTGCTCCGACCAAGGGGGGACTGATGAAAGAGGGTAGATGCTGAATTGTAGAGGGACAGGTTGAAGTCCCACCTCATTTAGTCATTCAAGTTGGCACGATGAAGCATTATTATTTATTAAGGTTATTTTGTTTTCATAGAAAATAGGAGCTATGCTATGCGAGAGAAGAACAAAAATTAGCATCCCTTCAGTTTCTCATCTGTCGGAAAAAAGACACCTTTTACGCGACCCCTAAAATTAAACGATAATTCCTGAAAATTGGTCTATATGTTATTTATGAACAGTGTAACAAAATAAAACTTGTGGAGCTAACAATTTTTCAACTTTCCTTTTTGGACCAGGCTAAATATGTATATATATATATATATATATATATATATATATATATATATATATATATATATATATATATTCATATATATATTCATATATATATTCATATATATATTCATATATATATTCATATATATATTCATATATATATTCATATATATTCATATATATGTTCATATATATGTTCATATATATGTTCATATATATGTTCATATATATGTTCATATATATGTTCATATATATATTCATATATATATTCATATATATATTCATATATATATTCATATATATATTCATATATATATTCATATATATATTCTATATATATATATTCATATATATATTCATATATATATTCATATATATATTCATATATATATTCTATATATATATTCATATATATATTCATATATATATTCATATATATATTCATATATATATTCATATATATATTCATATATATATTCATATATATATTCTATATATATTCATATATATATTCATATATATATTCATATATATATTCATATATATATTCATATATATATTCATATATATATTCATATATATATTCATATATATATTCATATATATATTCATATATATATATATTCATATAAATATTCATATATATATACATAATTTATCATCTGAGATACTTATAGTGACATGCTCTAGTAGTAAAACCAACCTTGGTGACCTGGGGTCAAACTGCGACATTCAGGGCCATGTAATTTGATGTGCTGCATCCTTGATAGCCATGATGTTCCTAACATCATGAACATCAAATCTGGTATCGAGCGGTAGCCTGTGGTGAACACTCGAGTAGCATTTCAAGTCAAGACATGTAAAGTTCAAATGTCTGATTGAGTGCTTTGATGACCTCACCTTTCTTCCCTATGACTTAAATTTATAGAACATGGATGTCATTCGACGTTGCTTGTTGTATGGCATCACAAAAAAAATATACGCATATATATACATGTATGCATCTATACATCTATATATATTTATATATGCATACATGTATAATGTATGCGTATGCGTACACACACACTATATATATATATATATATATATATATATATATATATATATATATATATATATATATATATATATATATATATATATATAGTGCACACAATCATATGGCTCCTGAGTCTGATACCAGTGAGTCGGATCTGAATTGATACAAATATATGTCAGTCTGTTTGAGTTGCAAGCCAAGTCATACTTTGTGGGCTCTGAGTCTGAATTGAGCCAATCAAATAATTTTGACCTGCTCTGAATCATGAGTTGAATCAGGTATCAAGATCTATGAGTCACATGTGAGTCGACTAAAAGAAATTGGGTAGAGCACAAGTCTGCATGCTACAGTAGGTAGGCACACTTCAACTTAGGCTTACTTACCTAGGTGCCAAGGTAAATTTGCAGTATAAGGCATCATTTTTTAGTTTTGGGAATTTTTATTTGGTATACCATGTTTATGAATGTGGCTAAAATGGTGGGACCAATTATTTTCTGTGCGAATGCTTACTTTTCAGTTTGCTAGCAAAATAATCCAAAAAGGCAGTGTTGAGTTAGGTAACATAGCATAAAAAGAAATGTTAAACAAATAAAACACAAATGGAACATAACCTAACTTAGAACAAACTAGCAAAACTTTGGAGAACAAGAAATAAAATTAAAAAAATTAAAATACCAAGCAAGTTATGTTCTGGTAATTCTCAACATGAAAAAAACTAACTCAGCCTTGCTTAACCCAAGCTGTTTGAAAGAAAAAAATCCTTTTTTAAAGAACCCTGGATTCTTTGACAACACATTCAACCACTAGGTCATATAGCGTCTCCAGCCTCTCACTGATTGGTTGCCTATGGATTCAGTAATGCTGCGGGTGGCAAGATTTGAACCAACAATCTTGGGATCGAAAGTCTGATACTCCACCAACCGAGCTACTGTGGCCAAAATTAGAGTTTTTTTCCATTATTTTTGGTAAACTTTCAGTTATTATTGTGCTATAAGGTGGTAGGAAGAAAAGTTTTGACACACATTTCCTCCATAAAGCAAACAAATGTGTCGGGTTTGGCTAGGTTAGGCTGGTTTACATTTTTTTAATTGGGAAGTGTTTCAATTTTTTTTTAATTCACACATAAAATAAATCCTATCATCATCACATTCATAAACATGGTAATCCAAAGATAAATAAAAAAACAAGCAAAAACACCCTATAAAACAAATTCACATGTGCCCAGGTACCTAGGTGCCTAGATAGGTAGGTATCTAGGTACCCAGGTACCAGGTACCTGGGTGCCTAGATACCTACCCAGGTGCCTAGGTACGTACCTGGGTGCCCAGGTATGTACCTGGGTGCCTAGGTACATACATGGGTGCCTAGGCACCTACCTGGGTGCCTATGTACATACCTGTGTGCCTAGGTATGTACCCAGTTGCCTAGGTACCTACCCAGGTGCCTATGTACCTACCTGGATGCCTAGGTAGCTACCCGGGTGCCTAGGTACCTACCTGGGTGCCTATGTACCTACCTGGGTGCCTAGGTACCTACACGGGTGCCTAGGTACCTATGTACCTACCTGGGTGCCTAGGTACCTACCTGGGTGCCTAGGCACCTACCTGGTGCCTAGGTACCTACCTGGGTGCCTAGGCACCTACCTGTGTGCCTAGATACCCACCCATGTGCCTAGGTACCTACACCGGGTGCCTATGGACATACCATAGTGCCTAAGGATCTACTCGGGTGCCTAGGGACCTACCCGGGTGCCTAGGAACCTACCTGGGTGCCTAGGAATCTACCCGGCTACCTAGGAACATACCCGGGTGCCTAGGAACCTACCCGGATGGCTAGGAACCTACCCGGGTGCCTAGGAACCTACCCGGGTGCCTAGGAACCTACCCGGGTGCCTAGGAACCAACCCGGCTACCTAGAAACCTACCCGGGTGCCTAGGAACCTAACCAGGTGCCTAGGTACCTACCTTCCTAGGTACGAAGTTGGTGCGTTCTTTGATATCTGGTTTCACATTGGTACATTTACCTATATAGGTAGGTAGGTACCTAAAAAAGCACAAACTGAGAACAACTGCGAGACTACACCAACCTACTCACCTGCATCTACCGAATCCGACTGGAACAACCACAAAACTGCGGATTAAGAAACGTGACAGCGAGTACCCGCGGCCGGCCGTATTTACTTATGCAAGAAAAGCCACGGCGGCCACGGCTATGAAAATACTAAGAGAGAGAGGATAACACCCACCTCTTTCACGTCCTCATTTCCGGTCACACTGTATGTATCTCCGTAGGCAAGTTTAGTAATTATACCTACTAAAGTTCCGGAAGTTTAGTAAACATTCCTACTAAACTCACTTCCCCTCTTAGTAAATATACCTACGAAACCTTTTCGAGGATGTGTTGCATCCCCATGCCTTCCTGCGTGTCGCCTCGAATGGTACAAATGACGTCATCTGGGGTACACCTTTTAGGGCCGTTTTAATGGTTTGTTGTATATTAAAATGAAAATATTTTCAATTCAGCGCACTTTCTAAATCTTATAATATCGCATCTGTGCATTTAGAATCTTGTTCAGCCGTTATTTTATAAGTTTAAGTTAGGCTGCGAATTAGACGACCATCACAACGGATTGCAGCGTTTTAGGGGCACGCTTTCTCTCAAATTCTTAGATGACGCAGTTGAGTCATAAATGGCGCAGTTGTTTATATATCTATCTCGTAGGTTTTGTCACTCATGTCTATCAGTGCTCGCTGTACCTGCGTATTACTTGTAGTATTATCCTATTTTGTTGCTTTGTGGTGTGTAGTTGCACTGTAAGCTGTAGCCTTTTGCTGTAGTTAATTAGTGATGGAAATTGAGATGTGTTCGATATTACCTAGGTATGTAAAATGCTGATGCCGCTTATCCGGTAAATTTGCAGTTTAAAGTAATCTGCAATAATACTGCTTATCTTACATATCGTGATTGAGATGGAGAAGATGGCCTAAAATTCAGTGTCTGTCCTGTGTTTTTTTTTGTCCAGTGATGGTTAGCATGCAAATATGTCCCATCCCATTGAGATGTTTCAAGTTATTTATCAATAGGATGGAAAAAAGTGAGAGCAAGGATGATATTAATTGAGGAATGCTACATCTGCCAGAAAGATTGTGATTGAACAGAAAGATTGTGATGGGACTGGAGCATGACGGCATGGGACTGGAGCATGACGGCATGGAGCATGACGGCGTCTGCAAAATGAGGTGTGTCAATACAGTGTTTGGCTGTCCGACGTCTGAAGCACCGGAGGCGCTCTTGACAACTGTGTTCAGCTCCTGGCTCACCACCATCGGTCACGGCCAGCTCTACGTGTCACAGACTGGTGTATGGCAGTGGTAGAACAGTTTAATTCTTATTTCTGCTCCATCATGGGTCCAACCTGCACCGGCGAGGCCGGTATCGTGAGGTGCCTGGTAGGCGTCATCAGCAGCCGGCAGCCGAGGCTAGATGTCCGTGTGGCATGGAAGCTGACTCGAGTTAGGCTGCATGTGCGCATTGGCTGGTTACGCTAGAGCGCAGAGAGCAGAGAGGCGGGCAGCTAGGCAGGTGCGCCAACATGTCACCAGCCAGCGATAGGATGTCCACCCTCACACTGGCGGCAATCTGTCACCACCTCTGCCGTTTATCATGTGTCGCCCGATTCTGCTCTTTTCCTCCGTATTTACTGTTTCCGCCGTGCCTTGTGCTGCCCGTCCTGGCGGCACTTGACACTGCTCTCGTGTCGTCTGATCACGCCGTTTTGTTAGCGTGTATTGCTGCTGCAACTGTGACCATTGAGGGGTTGTTGGCGCTCCCTGTACCGGCCCGTCCTGACGGCACTTGGCACTGCTCTCGTATCGCCTGGTCCCGTTGTCCTGTTGGCGTGTTTTGCTGCTGTCGCTGCGACCAGGGGCAGACTGGCGGCGCTCCCTATGCCGGCCCGTGCTGGAGGCACTTGACACTGCTTTGGGCTCTCGTACCGCTACGGGGCAGGTGTGGCGTATGTCACTTCATTGTTGCTGATATGTATCATGTGGTCTATCAGCATTGATTGGAAAGAACGACATGCGAATTCCCTTTGCTCCACGAACTTTGATTGCGATCCTTCATTCATGCTCTGAACCGGAACCAGCACAGAAGACGACTAGGTCGACTACGCCGACCTGTAGGAGTGTTTTGGAATGATCTAGATCTAATCCTGAACGCATTGCTAGGGAATGCCATCAATACATGCCTGACCGTTTTTGGTTCCCGATGTTTCCAGTCAGTCCGCCAAATGTAGCCTGCTAACTAGAGTGGAATTTTATATCTTTTGGGAGGGGTTCAGCCCCATTTAAGACTGGCGTGAGCCCACCTCCTTCCCCCCAATAATTTAATATTAACATGTGGCACTAATGGGGCCCCTCGACTGAAGGTCTTCCTGTTACCTCCATGCATTGCGTCCTCTCAATCATTTTCTGGAAGTTCCACCCCTGCTGCCGAGTTGGCACGGAGGCTCACAGATTCCCCAATAAAAAGGAGTGTCTGACTTTTACGCACTCCCTATGGTCCTGTCGATCTGGAAAAAAAACAACAATTGTGCCTTTCTTTTCCCCCTAAACCAGAGGCGCTGCAACATATAGAGGGGTATGAAAGGGTGTTTCAGTCAATTAATTTGTCATGCAACACCATGAGCCCGATGCTAAATTTGATGCAGATTTGGGAGCTCGTCCCACCCCCCAAACCTGCTCCCATCATAGCGATGCCCACGCTTCAGATACGTCCTCACTGCATCTCGATGCGGTAAGCTGTTAATTATCTGCCTTATTTGACCTGTGCTACCGCCCTTTGAGGGCTCTTGGGAATAATATGCATATAAAAGGTATTGTAGATCCTTTCCAGAACTATAATGCTCTAAGTTTTGCACTTGCACCTCTTAAACCGTCATTTTCTCTCCCGTAGTGTACATACGTTGCATATCTCGGCAGCGTATTAGCGGGTGAGCACATGTTAAGTGTGTACCCCTGATGACGTCATTTAAGGACCTGCGCAGAAAGCTGCGCAGTAGGGATGACGCCACCTGGCATATATCGCCTTGCTCTAGTCCAGCTGGCAGCTATCTGGCCACGACTTGGACCAGAAGATCGTTGTTTGCCAGATGGCCATTGTGGTGTTCGTTGATGTTGCAAATGATGCTATATATTACGATCTCTAGGCGCTGATTGGCTGAATTTTCGCTTTGTTGTGCGCGCAGATGAGCCCCCCCCCCCCCGTCTTCCGTGCCGTCTCGTTGGCATTTGGTCGGGTACCGTGCGGTTATTGTATATATATATATACATATATATATATATATATGATTTTAAACCTATTTTTTTATTTTTGGGAGCGCACTTGCTCGCTGTGAAGCTGTGTGCTATGGTTTTTCATCTCATTCACCCATTTTTTGCTTGCATCGTGGATTCTTTTTGGGAAAATGACCATTTCGATTTCGAGTACGTGTACATGCCCGGTAATCTTCAAGTATTACCCCTCACGCTTTCTTTATATCAACAATGTATCCAAACCATCGTCAGCTGACTGCCAGTCAGCTGTTGGTGACGTCACTCGAACATACAGAGGGGAAAACCCACGGCGGCCACGGCTATGAAAATACTAAGAGAGAGGATAATACCCATGTCTTTCACGTCCTCATTTCCGGTCACACTGTATATATCTCCATAGGCAAATTTAGTAACTATACCTACTAAAGTCCCGGAAGTTTAGTAAATATTCCTACTAAACTCACTGCCCCTCTTAGTAAATATACCTACGAAACCTTCTTGAGGATATGTTGAGAGGGAGGGTGTGCAGATGCTATTTCACGATGGGTGATAGTGGGTGCCAGTCAGCTGACTGCCAGTCAGCTGTTGGTGACGTCACTCGAAAATACAGAGGGGAGGGTATGCAGATGCTATTTCGCGATGGTGAAAACCTAACCTAACCTAACCTGACCCTTACAAATATTCCTGGTGACGCCCTTGGAACATTCAGTGCACCCAGCTGCGGGGTGTCGGTACATTTGAGTGACGTCACCAACAGCTGACTGTCAGTCGGCTGACGATGGCTTGGATACATTGTTGAGATAAAGGAAGTGTGAGGGGTAATACTTGAAGAATACCCAGGTTATACACCATGCACCGTCTGTATGGTGCGTAACCCCGCAGGTTATACACCATGCACCGTCTGTATGGTGCGTAACCCCGCAGGTTATACACCATGCACCGTCCAAAAGCCGACCCTGACCGTACCCAACTGCGTCCGGAAGTCATGGGTTGCGGGCAAATGCCGCGCAGAAGCTTTTAGGCCTGTTTACACGCGGCAGAAAACCGACAGAATCCCGGCAGAATCGTGACGTTGGCAGGACTGAGCAGGACCCGGCAGAACCGAGCAGAATCGAGCAGAACCCGGCGTCGGCGACGTCCGGAGCCTCTGACGTCACAGCACAAATTGATGATGTCACGCAATGTATTAGCCATAGGGTGCGTTTGCAGCTCGGATAATAATTTCCGCGAGGACGGAAAATTTTCCGTCCGGCGTTCGGAGCTCACAACCGGATCCTGCCGGGTTTACAAATATCAAACACAAATAGTGCGCTCGTGAGTCAAATGTGGTGACAGTGCTACACGTCGCACGCTTGCTCGCATCGCCAGTGTACTTGCCGTGAGTTCAGGAGTGGTTGACGGGGTTTGGGCGGGTCTAGTAGAAGTTTATTCATCTGGGATGAACAGTCCAGTAAACATGCCGATGGCGGCATGTGTCGAGGCGAGCTTGGCATCTCGTTAATGGTATGCCGACATCTGGCGGTTCTCGGCCCGACATCGGTATACTGACTTGGAATATCGAACACGGATGTTGATTTATGAATATTATTAGTGGGTGGGGCGATACATGAAAGCAATGAGCAACCCGGGCCGACATTCCATTCCCTAGCCGACCGAGGGCCGCTGTCGGCATGTTCACTGGGAGGTTATTGGATGCGGTCGGGAATATTCCAGAGTCCGACACTTCCGGCAAAGGGAACCTTGATGCTATCTTACCCGGAGTGATGAATGTGTGCTTCAATGCTGGATGAAAGGAGGTGAATGGTGTCTTTGCAACTTGCAAGGTACCATCAAAGCTACATACAGAAGACCATGACACCATGGCTGAAGATTTCAGGTGGGTCGGAGGTGTCCGAACCCCTGGTTTGGTACCTTGGTAATGTTGGCCCTTGCATAGTTACCAGCAGTGGCGTCGCCACGAAATTCTTCCAGGGGTGGGGGGGGGGGGGGAAAGGTTGAAAGGCGGCCTCCATGGTGTTAGGGCCTCCTGTTGTTTTTTAGGCTCTTAGTATGGTTCGAAAATTGGAAACATGATTTCATATTGATGTCTTGTTTGTTCTCTTGGCCTGGTGCATCATTTACGCAAAACGCAATAGCAATAATTCTTTTCCGCTGAGAACTGAGCCATTTATACCAGGGTATAAATAAGTAATATGTGGATAAATACCCAAGTGCCAAAACAAGTGTATGTCCAGGGGCGGTTAGCCCTTTGAGGCACTTAAGGCAGTGCCTCACCTGAGTGGAGCTGATAAACCTTTTTTAGTCATATTTTTTGTACCAAACGATGCTCTGGAAAATAACAAAATTAAAAAACTGGACGCCAAAAAATGCACGGGTGATACATAATCATCACAAAAATTGAAGTTCAGATTTACACATTCAATTTGAATCGGCTGTACCATCAATCTGAAATACGTATGAATGAGGCAGGCCTCTGACAGATATCGCCATATATCGCACTTTCGTTTCATAAGAAACGCATGGTAGACGGCTTTCGCTGAACGAAAGCTGTGGAGTGCATTGTATCGTCAGAGGAAATTGTGGGCAAGTTCACTTTCAAGTTACATTGGGACATGTTTCACACAAAAAGTTTACATCGATTTACAGGTAAAGGATTGTGCAACATTGTGGAGTAGGAACAAGTTACCTGCCTGCTTAGATAGGTAAGAGAGGTGAGAACTCTGGGACCGAAAGCTCATCTAAGTGTTAAGAAACGGTGTGGTCTACGACTGGGCTTTGATGTGGTCGTTAGTCGTCTCTGTAATTACCATGCATTCGCCAGCGGATCCAGGACGGCCATCTCAGCCATCCCCCCCCCCCCCTCCAAAACAGCCTGCTTCGGAGCAAAATTGGTCTATGGCACGGGCATTGATCTCTGAAAATGCCGCTCTCAAATCGCCAGAAGTGCCGCTAATGCTAGTGACGTCACACAGATCCTGTAGATTTCGTCTCAAAATGTTCCGCAGGATCCGGATAATTTTCCAGATCCTGTGAGCTTCGAACGGTGAATTGGCAGATCTGATCCAAAAGTATGACGTCACACGGAAAATTTTCCACAGGATCCGAGCTCCAAACGCGCTCATAGTAATTTTGATTTGGTAGTCATGAACTACATAATGGGTAGGTACCTACATGACAATGAACGCAATGGGCAGACTGAAATGAATTGAGGGTACACCACAGGGTACTAGGTACCTATGTTAGTTACTTAATGTTTTTCCATAACCACATGTGTGGTTAGGTTCATACACCTATGTGTATGAAGGAAATATGGGAAATCGAGGAATGGTGAACCCAGGGCAAATAATGCAATTGAGGACATTACTGGATATTTATAGCAAAAAATGTTTAAATACAGTATTTTGTAATGCTTGTTAACCTGATTATGTGAATGAATCAATAATTGAAGTGGCCAAATTAATGTTTGAAATCCTCAAATCCAAGTTCATCAAATCCAAGTTTATTTGTGATACAGCGCCAAATGCGTCCTTTTTGTCGCGTAATTCACGCCGCTATCAGCTGATTTCTCCACCGGTCGTTCCCGTGGGAAAGTCTCAACTATTATCCTCAACTAGCCTCCACTGAGTTCCTTCTGTTGCCAATTTCACTATTGTTTTTGTACTCACACAGTTTGCTAACAAACAGTGTGATGCAAATCACAAACTATGTTAAATCAAGTTTCACAAATGCCTTGCTCTGTAATGACAAAAATTGTAATTCTGGCAGGATGTTGCGAGTGTATTACAAACTGTGTGATTTTACAATGCCTTTCAGTAAAAAAGAACACAGATATTACAACATAATATGATTTATTTACAATAATGATTAAGGAAAAAACTCTGAACAATTAACAATGTAACGAAGAATTAAGATACATCAGACCGAACGATAGAAAATATGATATTTCATTATAAACGGTTTCCTTCAATCCAATAAGCCCTTGATAGGAAAATCAGCTGACATCCCAGCAGGCCGAGAATCCCTCCCTGGATTCTCGGCCTGCTAATGTATATGCTTCATTATCCTCAATACAGGAGCGGATGCAGAGGGCACTGGGGGCATATACCCCCAATGGAAATTTGCGCTCCTCCTACACAGCGACGAACCCACAACCCATCCCATCACAACCCACCGATTGTCCAAAACATCACCGGATTCGGACCACGATTTCATCCTAGCTGCCCCCATTCATTATTTTGTTTGCCGACATGGAGTGATGGCATCTTCCGCCACTGCCTGGGCAATTCTCCCCCCCCCCCCCGTCAGGGGCGGATACAGGAATTTTCATAAGGCAATTGTCTGGAGGGATGTGTCATTTCCTCGGAGGGCTCCTCTGCTAAAGCACCTGGAGGAGTACCTCCGCCGGAAGCCTCCGAGTGGCGCCTGAGGCTGAACAATTCGTTGGAGGGGGGGAGGTATTAGAGCCTTTGCAGAGCGGCTCCTCTGCCCGGCCGGAGGAGAGCCACCTTCCATGTTGGAGCACTGGAGGAATGCACCACGATGGCCCTGTATCCGGCCGTACACGTATTTTTTACCATGTTATCCGAGGCCTTACCCTACATCGATAGTTAAATTTATAGTTCCTCAATCATTAAAATGTATCGATCCACCCTGGGTTCCGGTGGCAGGCAAGCCCAAATAATACGGAATTTGCATCACAACCGAATTGCAAAAATGCAAGGCTGCGCGTGCGCCAACAATGGAAAGACAGCAGAAAACCAGTAGTATCGCCATGCTTGGCCCGTGGTGATGGAGGTGGGTGAAGTGACTGAATTTAATTTACGTATGTGTTTGTGAGCACAGCTTCATAAGCTATTGAGGACAGCATGGAAGGATTCAACATGACAGTGACCTTCGTGTTTTGTGGATCAGTTTATGCCGGTTGTGGGCTGTGGCAGGTATGTAGGCGACTACCTAGGACCTACCGAATGACTGATGCAAGTGGAGGTTTGCATGTATGAAGAACAAGCCTCCTTAGCTACCTTCAATCCGGTATGTTACTGAAAGAAAACTAACCACCTTTATAATGGGATTTTAAGTGAGATAGCAGTTTTGAAGACCACGTCGAGAAATCACTTGCCTCATATCCGTTCGGTCCAAAACTTCTTCCCGCCGAAGTTAAAAGGCCTTTTTTGTTTTTTTTTGAGGGAAGGACAAGGCCGGCGGGGGGAAAATAAATTTTGCTTTTTTAAAATATTTATTTTTTTTTTTATTTATTTTATATATTATTAAATATATATAATATATATATATATAAAAAAAAAAAAAATATATATAAAATATATAATTGTACACAGGGGCGTCAATTTGTATCCTTTTGCGGGGGCCATGGCCTCCCAATGCTGATCTTGGCCCCCCCAATGTTGATTTGGGCCCCCCAATAACCCATGCTATTTTTATGCTGATAAAAAGCTAAAGGAAAAAAAGAAGAAAAACACTGTGTTAGGTATATAGAAAACTTAGTTGATGTTAACCAGCACATTTTGTACTGAAAAAGAACAGATTTGGATTAGATAGTGGACTGAGTATCCAACTTTTGCTACACAATTCAAAATTATGTGTAAAAAAACAAAATAGCTAGATTTCCCTCCACTGTGCAAGGAAAACTTACTCCATAAAATGTTAAGATTTGCTGATGATGCATTTTAAACCAGATTGTCTTTTTTTAATGTTAAGCCACAAAACAACAATTGGATTGTCATACTGATGTTTGTACACACCACCAATGGCAAAACCACACACATGTGAGCTTAAACAGGAAAAAATCCATTCTTAATTTCCAGTCATTGTCAAACTTGCATTGTCCAGTAAACAGCAGACAATCATCCTTGAGATTGTGGATATGCAAACTATAATTATCTTCAGCAGCCCACCTATCACACCATCAGCTTGACATTTACCTAGGTACCTACCTAAATGCCCAATAACAATGCATGCATTCAATATTGATATGGGGAAAACGAGAGCCATGTGTGGGCAAATCTGCCAGCTTATGATACCATGACAGAGAAAACTCAGCAAGAAGCTGCATGGCCACTGCAATATAATTGGTATTCCTAAAAGAATAAAAAAGAAAGCTATGGCTCACATGACTTTTAAGCAAACCTTAGTCATCCACGACCAATGCTATACAAGAGAAATAGCCTTGACAAGCCCAATGTCTCGTACGCCGCAACAACACCATTATTAAACGCCGCAAAAATACCATTATTTTAAAAGGTACACCAAAGTCGCATTCAAACCTTGATGACGTCACAGGTTTTATTCGTATATTGCAGAAATTGGTAGCATCAGGCAAGTTTCAATTTAACTGCATGTGGGGGTGACTTTTTCAGGCGTACCGGACCACAGAGGTCATTTGCGGCACCTTTTTTGAAGCGAGTACGTTACATGTCTGACCATAAAAGCGGGTGTTTGCGATCAAGGTGCAGGCATGTGGACGTTTACATAAAGGGAATTTTACGTTATAGTTTGTGCTATATTTTAGGCGCTGAAGGCGGGGCTAGGATGGGGACATCCCCCTTATGTCTAGATGGCAGGGGCGTCGATTTGTATCCTTTTGTGGGGGCCAGGGCCCCACCAGTGTTAATCTTGGCCCCCCCAATGTTGATTTGGCCCCCCCAATAACATATGCTATTTTTATGCTCATAAAAAAGTTGAAGAAAAAAAGAAGAAAAACACCATGTACATAGAAAATGTAGTTGATGTTAACCAGCACATTTTGTAATAAAAAAACAGATTTGGGTTAGATAGTGGACTGACTCTCCACCTTTTGCTACAAAATTCAAAATGGTGTGCACAAAAACCAATTGTCATTGTCAAACTTGCATACAATCCAGTCCCGTGAACAACAATCAGTTATCATTGAGAGTATGGATATACAAACTATAATTAACCTCAACAGCCCACTCATCACACTATCAGTTTGATATTTGCCTGGTACCTAGGCACCTAGATACATGCTGCAGAAAGCCTTAGAAGAGCTTGTGAAGTGGTCCAAAAATGGCAGATGAAATTAAATTTTGATAAGTGCAAAATCATGCATGTATGCAGGGGCGTCGATTTGTATCCTTTTGTGGGGCCCCAACAATGTTGATCTTCCCCCCCCCCCAATGTTGATTTGGGCCCCCCAATAACCTATGCTATGTTATGCTGATAAGAAAGCTAAAGGGAAAAAATGAAAAACACCATGCTAAGTAGAAACATTGATGTTAACCAGCACATTTTGTACTGAATAGAAACAGATTTGGATTAGATAGTGGACTGACTCTCCACCTTTTGCTGAAAAATTTAAAATTGTGTGCAAAAACAAACAAAATAGCTGGAATTCCCTCCACTGTGGAAGTACAGCTTACATCTTTCTGGGTTGGTTGGTTGGTTATTTGGGTTTACTGGCACATTGATTGCGTTGGTCATACAGCGCCCATACAACTTTTCTTGTTCCCACCTTAAAGCACAATAACACCCAAAAGCTTCCGAAGAAAAAAATTACAACCATGTTCACAAAAAATATAATTTTGTATTCAAAATCAGCTTAGGTTAGGTTAGGCTCGGTTAGGTTTCTTTTTTAAGGTTGAGAATTTTCAGAAAATAAATTAAGTGAAATTTTAATTTAGTTTAATTTTTGTTCTCAAAAGATAGGTTAGGATAGGCTAGGTTAGGTTTTGTTGCATGAAAAAATAAATATGTTTATGCGATGTTACCGAACTCAAAGCCTTTTTGGCATTATTTTGCTCACAACCTGAAAAGTAAGCACAAAAAATAAGTGGGTCCAATCATCTTAGTCACCTTCATAAACATGGTATTCTGCATATTTTTATTTGTTTTAAAGGAAAAAAAGAACACCTTAGACTGCAAGGTTACCAAATAATTTGCAATTTTTGGGGGAAACGTTTTTGGAATTTTTTTAAAACGTTTTCCAACTTGAAAAGCCTAAACTAACCTAACTTGACCGAACCTAACCCATTTGCTTGCTATATGGAGGCAAATGTGGGTAAAAACTTGTCTTGTTACCACCTTAAAGCACAATAATACCGATTTAGCTAGGTTAGGCTAGTTTAGTAGTTTACCTTGGGAAAATTGATCAGTCATTTTCAAAAATAAAATAAAATTGGAAGTTTTCCTTCAAAAGCAGCTGACATTAGGTTCGGGTAAGTTGGGTTCGGTTGTTCAATTTAGAAAATTTTCAGAATATATATTGCTTAATTTTTGTTTCTATTTTTTTCTCCAAAGCAGGGGCGTCGATTTGTATCCATAGACACTAGCGCGCATTAAATGTCACACATCGTGATGGGCGTTCCTCAGAACATCCAAAATCGTAACATGCAAAGAAAAAATTCCAGTTACAGAAATTCCAGCGCCTGAAGTCTAAATTTGAGGTTACAGTGACAAATGTGACGGAGGTAAGACATCTGTGGTGCAATTGCGCGCAGTGTTTAATCCGGAGGCCAATCTCATGTGACGTCGTACTGATTCGTTTTTTGTACTTCGCACATTCTGATGTATCTGCGGATTGGTGTGATTTTAGATAGTGAATAAATAGCTTGCTGATATTTAATTCCCAAAGGAACATTAGTTGAAGAAGTTGGCAGGTAAGCTTGAAAAAGTCCAGTCCATGCTTTTTTCTGATTTGTGCTCAGGGTTTCCAAGTTAATATCACATAACTACCACGTTTGTCTTCAAGAAGAGCTGTTTTTAGTTTATTTTTATTAAAATTTTCATTCCACTGCTCTTAGTGCCCTTTCTGCCCAGGATTGGGGCACCTAGTGTTGCATTTCCGTCCAGGGGTTGGCACACATTTTGGTAAATTTACAGCTTAAGGTAATTTCTGATTAATTTTTTCCCATGCAATGTTTAGGAATGTGATAAACACGATTTTGTTAAATTTGTGTTTTAAGGTGTTTTATGAATTCGTGGAATGTATCATTTCAATGCAATGTTTATGAATGTGACTCAGATGATGGGACCACTCATTTTCTATACAAATGCCTACATTTCAGGTTGTAAGCAAAATAACATCAACAAAAAGCTTTGAATTAGGTGACATAGGGTAAAGTATTTTTTTTTAAATAAAATAAATGCAACATAACCTAACCTAACCTAGCTTCACCTCCCCTTGGAGAAAACAAAACCAAAACATCAAGTTGTAAACATTTCAAGCAATGTATTTTTTTACAATAAAAAAATGTAACCAAATTTAACCTAACCTAACATAAGCTGCTTTTAAAGAACAAAGATATATTTCTTTCAAATTTTGGAACAATTTTTGAAAAAAATGTCGAACTTAAAACACTTCAGCTAATCTAACATCACCAAACATAGCCCATTTGTTTGCTTTATGGAGGCAAATGTGTAATAACTTGCCTTGTTACCACCTTAAAGCACAATAATTCGGGTTAGATTAGGTTGGGTTAGGTTTTTTGATTTGTAAAATTTCAATAAAATAAATTGCTAGATATTTTTCCAATCTTGTTTTTATAGTTGTTTTCTCCAAGGTCAGCTTAGGTTACATTAGGTTATGTTGAATTTTTAATGTATTTCTTTTAATTGCTATGTTACCTAACTCAAAGCCAATTTTTAATGTTATTTTGCTCACAACCTAGAAAGTAAGCATTTGCACAGAAACTGAGTAGTACCATCAGCTTAGTAACATTCATTAACATTGCATTGGAAATTTAAATATAAAAATATTAATAAAATACATAAAAGCACACATTTAATGTCCTTACCTCTGCAAATGCATGCCTTTCAATTGGGAGTACAAAATAACACCAAAAAAGGGTGTGGAGTAAGGAAATATAGCATACAAATAATGTTCAAGATGTATGATGACCTTACCTAACATAGTTCAACTTCCCATACAAGAAATTAATTGTTTTTAATTTAAATTTTCGAGGAATTTTCTCAAATATTTTCAACTTAAAAAACCTAACCTAAGCTAACCGTGCCTGAACCGTTTATTATTTTTTTTTGTAGAAAAATCATTAACAAAAACTATTTACCAACAAATGATTTTTTTTATAACTTACAACAAAAGCCTAACCTAACCTGACAAACCTCACCCCTTTGTATGCTTCATGGAGGTAAAATGTGTGTAATACTTGTCTTGTGGTTACCTTAAACTGTGATAATACCTGGCTTTTTGGGGAATATTTCAGCTCATGGTACTCTCTGACTTCTTCTAATTTATGTTTTAATGCAGTGTTTGTTCATGTGCTGAACATGATGTACCCGCTCATTTCCTCTGCAGATGCACACTTTTCATTTGTGAGGAAAAATAACGTGGAAAAGGGGGCTTGGATTTGAGTAATATAGGATGAAAAATAATGTTCAGATAAAAAAATGTAACATAACCTAACCTAACCTAGCCTAGACTTCCATGCAAGAAATGATTATTTTTATGCCAAATTCTCCCCCCCCCCCCAATTTCTTTTTTCTCAAACATTTTGAACTTAAAAAGTCTAACGTAACCTAATCTAGCTTGAACCGTTTTTGAAGATTATTTTTTCATTTACTAACTTACAACAAAAGCCTAGCCTAACGCAATTAGACAAAACCTAGCTCCTTTGAATGATTCGTGGAGGTAAAAATGGGTGTAAAACATGTCTTGTGGTTACCTTAGACTGCAATAATATCTCTTTTTGTGCTACCTGTTGTACGTGATGAACCTCCATCTGCATGCTGCATGAGAGCATTGCACTTATTGCTTCAGAAAGAACAATAACATTTTGAAAGTACAATATTTTCAGGAATGGAATCCTGTGCTAATAACATTTTCTGAGTTATAAATTTGCAGATCAGATCTACATCATTTGTGTTAATAAATATGAGAAATTCATAGAAATGCATACACCGGTTTGTAGACAAGAAGTTATTCTGATGATTTCTGATGTATTGGAAAATGACAAATTTTCATGATGCAAGCAGGCAAAGTTAAAGTACATATATCTCAATAAGTGGTCAGTTCACTAACAAGACAGCAAATTCACTCAAATAGCACTCAAAATGCCAGGCGGCCCACTCTTTTTGCAAGTTTAAAATCGATGACAGTGCTTTCTTGAATCATGTTTAAAGCACATGAAGGAAATGTATTGCTGACACTTGTTAGGAACTGATGTATGTAACGTTAATTAACATTTCTAATGTCCTGATGTTTGTACACAAAATATAGCTCACTATTGTAAATAGCATGGGAAGTATGATGCCATATATCATGGCTAATTTATGGTCAAACTGTTATGCAGCAGATTCCCTGCATTGTTACTTAGTTATTTGGGCTTTAGGGCACAGACCATGTTGATCACATAGCTCCCTGCATTGGTGTTAACTGATACATCAGTATGTTTGCAAATTCACTGATGAGTGAATCCATACCATTCTCACTGGGGTATAAAAGCTACATTATAACATTGTTTATACCGGGCGGCTGTGTCGGTGCATTGACGGCACGTTAAACTTTCGGTCAAAATTCTGCCGTTTAACTTGAATTAATGGATCGGGTGGTGGGGCCAGGGTTCACGCAATAAGCTCTGCTTAGCAATCCGACCCCGGTTCATAAAGCCAGCCCAACAAGAACTCGGATGAAACTTATTAAACAAAACAAAAAAAATGCATATAACAGAAACCCATCTCGATTGTCCTGCTTCCTCAGGACACCATAGAAGTCAATGAAGCCAATGAAAGCCATAGAAGTCAATGAAAATGTTACTTCATCCCCTGTATTGTTAATGGAAACAAGTCTCTTGAACCATATGTTATGTCCTTCACAGTGTTGCTCCATCCACCTCCAACTCCAACCCTGACCAAACTTCAGGAGCTCATCCTTCTCCAAAGCACTGTGTTGAAGAAGGTATGTATTGTAGCATAACTACTCTGACCGGAATTCCATGGTATCCATGTTGCCTTACAATCCATCCTTGCTGATCCATGTAGCAGATGTTTGACTTTCCTCAAACTGTCTGGATAACTGGGGAGTTGAAATCACATGTGTGATGAAACAGATGAACTATTCCTGGATTCTTATGTTGCATCATTGCATGGCACAGTGACATACCGAATGGGGAGGGGGAATTGTGGGAAGTTCCCCGCCCCGTCCTGATAGGTTGTGGGGCCCCCAAGAGTCCGCCGAGCTTAGGAAAAAAATGCGCTATGCTCCCTAAGAATTTCACTCGGTCGACCAAAAATCGCACCGGGGCTCAGAAAAATCACATTCGGGGCCCCCAAACGTAGCGCAGGGGCCCCGATAATGACGCTGGGGCCTCCAAAGTTTGCACCTGGGCCCCTGAAAATCACGTTGGGGCCGCAAACAAGTCGTGCCGGGATTCAATAAAATCACGATGGGGCCACAAACGGTCGGGCCGGGGCCTCCTGAAAATCACGCCGAGACTGGGGTATTAATAATTATAACCCGGGCCCCTGAAAATCACGCCAGAGGCCTGATAGGTCCCACCGGGGCTCTAAAAGTCTCGTTGAGATCACCCAACAAATGAAGCCGGGTGAAGAAAAACAGTCCGGACACGGAAAATCAATCTGGGATCTCAACAATAGCTCCAAAAGCCCACACAACTTGTTGGGCCCCCACAAACGTGTCGTAGCCACCGCAAGGGATCCCAACAAGTGACGACGGGGCCCCAAAAATCGCGTTTAGACAAAAACAAATTCACGCCGCTTCTCTTGAAAATCTCACTGGGTCCAAAACGTCCTGCCGGAGCCCCACAAGTTGCAGCTGGCTTCCCAAGTACCAATATATACCCGGAATGTCACCTTGCGGACGGAAAAATTGCGTCAAGGATCCAAAAAATAAGAAGTCGTCGGACGCCGGAAAAGAAACCTGTTTGGGCACCGGAAAAAACGCACCGAGAGCCAGAAAAATCGTACCTGGTTCCAAAAATAGCCTGCAGGGGGCTTATAAAAATAGACTTCACCACCAAAACCACAAGGAGACTCCATCGAATCGACCAGAGCACCGGAAAATTAAGAATGGGTCCCGAAAGAAAATTATCCGAAGGGCCTTTCTACTCTTGATCGTGCAATCTGCGGAAAAAACACGTTGAGCAGCCGCAGTGGCGTACTAAATGGAAAAATTCCCCTCCCTAACGTTAGGCACCAAGGAAATACTTTCACCCATCGTCATTACCGTTCAGGTCTGCTGTGCTCTGATGCTTCATCAATGCCGGTGTGTTTTAGCCTGGATCTGATCGCTGAAGTATTTTTATTTAAGCCGGTGTGTGTTTGTTGGTGTGTGGAGTGAGGAGGAGGGTAACAGTGACGGTGACGATAGATCCGAGCCTACTATATGGCACTGCAGTCGCATGCTATTACTCAGAGTTGTTATGTTGGTGAGTTCGAGTCTCACCTGTCGCTACTCTTCGCCTGCGACCAATCGGCGTGAGAGATTGGCGACGCTATATGACACAACGGTCGACGTGTCGTAGAACCAATGACCAACCAAGAGTTGTTATGTTGAAATGTACTGAGCACTGCTCTTTTAATTATGTGACTTCACCAGTTATTGGGCGATTTTACCCGTCGGTGAGGATGCTGAATAAACATAAACATACACATCGTCGAATAAGAAATCAGAATTTCGGAGATCTGAAAATATAGTGGGCTAAATCCGATGAGTTTTTTTTTTGGGGGGGGTGTCTAGTGTTTTGGCACTTCGGGCCCCCCAATGTTTTTCAAAAATCGACACCCCTGATTGTACATAAATGTTCAATTATGCATGTATCGTCAATAATCCATGCAAAATTAATAAAGGAATAATGCACCATACCCTGGGTCTAGCTGGCATAGAAAGAGCTATGTTTGCAACGACTGTGGTATGTCAATGTAGGTAGGTAGGTACATGTTTGGAAAGATAGGCTTCTCCTGGATTTTTGGAATCCAAAACACTATCCTCTCCAGAAAATTGTTTCTTGTTTTCTCATCTGGAGGTTGAATCTCCTAAGTCACCTCCTATGTTTGACAATGAGCTGCTGCGATGAAGTAAAAGGGCTAAAAATTCACCGAAAGTGGGTGCAAATTGAGTGGATGCATAAGGTTTGAACACAAATATTCTCCATATTGGATGACTACAAAATATTTCTCTCAACATGCAATATTACAATGCAGAAATCCAACCTTGCCTATGCATGATAAAAATATGTGTCGGAACAAATGTTCACTGGAAAGAAGAGGACAAGATTAATAACTCAGTCAGCGGAAGAGAAATATATTTGCCTGTAGAGGAAGCAAAATAAAAGTAACCATTGCGTGTGATTTGAGGAAAGTCGTCTGCAACCATATTGATACCATATGAAACCTTCGGATGACGTCATGTGGGCTTGAAGGAAAACTTCGATCTACCTTCTATTAAAGGTATCTTGAACTTGACCGCCCTCGCTGGCAACAGACAATTTCCGCTGTAGAACCAGTGTGGGTAGGTGTGGATCGGAATTCGTACCGATATCTGGGAAATGGGGCTTGGGTTGACATTTTCCTAGCTCCAGAGCGAGACGGACGCGTTCGGAATACCACAAGTGAGTACCTATAAGTTTATAAATGAATATATGGTCCGAGACATATAAAGTTAATCACAGCAGGACAAGGTTAAGACAGTCTTTCTTCACCAACAGGGTAGTAGAACACTGGAACCAGCTGCCAGGAACCATTGTCAGTAGCAACACACTGAAAATCTTTAAAAACGGCATAGACAATCATTATAAGAATAGGGGGATTGTTTTTCTGTATTCCAGGGAAGGTTGATCGACAGGGAGGAGTGGGAGTTGGGAGTAGTTTGTAATTGTTGACTGTGTTATGAAATAGCAAGTGAGTCTCTTATTAAGTCTAAATGCTTTATAACTTTATATAGGGTGTACCTAGCAGTGGATTCAGCACCTTCCTTCGGGATGTGATACTGATGAGATTGTCTATGGTAGCACAATGGGTATGATGGGAGGAGTTTGTAATTGTTGAGTGTATTATGCAATAGAAAGTGAGTCTCTTATTAAGTTTGAACGCTTTATGAATTTCTGTGGGATGTGCCTAGCAGTGGATTCGGCACCTTTCTTCAGGATGTGATGCTGATGAGGTTGTCTATGGTGGCATGATGGGTGTGATGGGAGGAGCTTGTGATTATTGAGGGTGTTAGGCGGTAGCAAGTGAGTGGTGTTAGATGGGCTGGGATATATAGCTTCCTAGGAACTTGGGATAAGGGATTGATTGGGGTGGGAGTATGTACATTCTAGTACCTTTTCTAGATAGGCTTAACCCAGATGGGCCCCTGTGGCTCTTATTAAGCCTTAATACTTTATTTATTTAGGCATATGCATCGATAATGAGACAATTATGGCGCATTTAGGCTTTGTTATGTACGTATACGCATGTTTCAAGTATAGCTTTGGGAGGTAATCGTACATCTGTTGATGATAGGTGATTCTTATAATGGTAGGCATTTGCACAATCCCAAGTCCAACATTAAATCCACTAGGAGTGCAGTAATCTTGCATAATATGGCCATGGCCCGGTAGGTAGACTACTAGGGCTTTCTTTACCTTTCGGCCGACACATACTGCCAAGGTTAGTGATTTGTGAAGAGGTGTACAGTGACGTCACAGGAGTCAGGGAAGTGACGTCACAGGAGTTGGGTGTCGATGTGCTAGGTTAGGTTAGCTTAGGTTGGGTTGGGTTAGGTTAGGTTAAGTTAGGTTAGGTTAGGTTATGTTCGTAACCGACATCGACACCCGACTCCTGTGACGTTACTTCCTTGACTCCTGAGACGTCACTGTACACCTCTTTACAAATCACTAACCTTGGCAGTATATGTCGGCCGAAAGGTAAAGATTACTGACTACTAGGTATTGCACAGTGGGAAACTTCCTTTCTGGGTTGGGAGCAGGGTGGGAATTAAGGCACTTGAGAGATTTTATCTCTGAAAACATTTTTGCACTCCGGGTTCATACTGGATAGGATGGGCTTCACATGTACTCCAACACAAATGTGGGAACAAAGATATCAATAAAAACAAACAGAACGACACCCCAATATAAACGCTGGTTATTCCACTTACGGTCACCACTCAAACTAATCACTTTTTGTAGCAGTCAGCAGCCAGACCACGGCTTCACACACTCCATCAATCTCAACCACCGGAATTGCCCACAACAACGTGCCAACAGCAACTTGCAAGATGATGTGCATGCACACTGAGAACCCTGCTCTCCGGCTCTGGAGCCACGTCTTGGAAAACCTGTGTTCCTGCCACCCATATAGTGGGAAGTTTGACAATTTTAAGAGACATCCTCCGGAGTCCCAGAGGCCACCGATCAGAATTGGCTGCGTTAGCGTTTTCTGTTCTGAAATCTGTCAACCAATCAATGCAAGGTATTTTTATATGACATCATAACCATCAGCAACTTTGAACACATGGTTAACAGTGTCATACTGTAAACACAAGACCTTGACTGACCCTTTGCTTTGATCACATCCAACTGGAGTGTGCGGTAGCGGAGTTGCGTTTGTATTATGTGGGAAATTGGCTGAATAGGGGTATTTTTTTCTTAAATGGTGTTTTGGGAATTTTTGGATTTTTTAAACTGAATATTATGTTTATGAACGCGATTCGGAAGATGCGATCATTTTGTTTTCTCTGTAAATGCTTATGTCTCGGTTAATCTTAGCAATAATATCTATAATGCGCCATATATGCCACACCGCTGTTATTTATTGCATAATTTATCCATCCCTCACCTGGCACTTCTCAGACGTGATTAAAGGGACATTCAACACTTCACTCAGTTGATTCAACACTTTTTCACGTTGAAAATGCTTCATTTCCGCCTCTGCCACATAGATGACACGCCGACACTACTCCACCAGAACGCCCAAAAAAACTAAGCAGAGCACGGCTCGAGGCCGCGTGTAAGGATACGTCACAATAAATATTACGCTTGTGTTTTTAAATGATTATATGAGTTTATATTGGTTTAGATAAGAGTAGATTGTATTACGTGAGGTTGGGTTTGGTTAGGTTAGGTTTTCCTATTTAATTATGAATTATCATACTATTTGTTGGAAGTCGTGAGGCAAGACGAGACCGAGCAGAAGCCGGCTGCTCTCTGAGCCGTGCTGTATGTTTAGTTTTTTTGTTGTTGTGGTTGAAGAGTGGTGGTGTGTCATCTATGTGGCAAAGAGGCGAATATTGAGCATTTTCGACGTGAAAAAGTGTTGAATCAACTGCGTGAAGTGTTGAATGTCCCTTTAATCACGTCTGAGAAGTGCCAGGTGAGGGATGGATAAATTATGCAACAAAGAGCAGCGGTGTGGCATATATGGTGCATTATAGATATTATCGCTAAGATTAACCGAGACGTAAGCATTTACGGAGAAAACGAATGATCGCATCTTCCGAATCACGTTCATAAACATGGTATACAACAACAAAAAATCCAAAAATTCCAAGATCACCTTTTAAGAAAAATTTACCTGAATAGGTAGGTATGTGCTCTGAGCTGAGGGTGAAGTGTGAAGTATTTTTGTTTGTTTTCATATGGCTAGCCTTGTACTGAGACCAACAGGGAAAGGAAAGTGCATTTATCCTGTGAGTTATGAGAAACAAAACAGTGCTGCTTATTACGGATCACTGCTGGGCGGTGCCATCCATTGTTCACTTCTTTGTTCCTATGTTTTGGCATTTGATTTGACCAGAAATGAGAATGAGAATGCATATTATGTAGATACTGATTTAGGTTTTTCTGGTCGGTTACTGGTAAACAGATTCCATGCATAAAAAAATAATGTCCATGAAAATGTACTCTGGAAGAAATCGGTATGCACTCCGACTCCCAACCCGGAAGGTAAGTTTCCCACTCTGGTTGGGAGTTGGTGCATATCAACTTTTTCCAGAGTACATTTTCATGGACATTATTTTTTTATGCATGGAATCTGTTTACCAGTAACCAACTGGAAAAACCTATGTAATCAGTACCTACATAATATGCATATGTAATATGCATTCTCATTTTTCATTGAATCAAATGTCAAAACATAGGAACAAAGAAGTGAACAATGGATGGCACCGTCCGGCAGAGACTCGTAATAATCAGTACTGATTCGTCTCATAACTCACAGGAGCAATGCGATTTCCTTTCACTGTTGGTATCAGTACAAGGCCAGCCATATGAAAGACATCACCTACCTTGTTGTCAAGGTGGAAACACATCGCTGTGGAGCTCCTGCTTTTCTAGATAAGTCATTGCAGAACCGGGCAGTATACCAGGCTTAACTGTGCATAGGTAGTTAGCAATTACTTCTGTGCATATATTTGCATAGCTTTATCTCATAAGTTTCTTTTTTGGCAAGCTGATTATAATATTTTTATCTAGAGACGCTGCCCAGCGCCATTTTGTCCATTCTGTCTGTCTTTGTCTAGTGTGTCAGTGCTTTCAGCTACTTATATAATTTTTGGCAGTTATTCAGCGAGTGATTTCTTCTTTCTTTAAAACCACTGTCAACTTTCTGCACAGTGATTACCTTGTAAGTGCTGCATAGTTAGGAACTAGCATATATCTAAGCTTTGTCGGTTATTTTGCTCTGCTGTTATTTGGTAAATAATTTTGGAGCAAGATATTTTTCAATTTCAATCTAGAATAAGCTGCAGCCTTTAGGATGGTTAACACCAGGATGCAGGCACTAGAGGATGAGGTTAGGGCCCTTAAGGCAGAGCTTTCCAAGCTCAAAGCTTCCCTTGCTTCAAAGGGCAGGCCAGAACGTAAGGGGCAGTCTGTAGCAGGGGCATCCTATGCCCAGGTGGTCACAGGCCACCAGGTAACTGTAGCTTCCCCTGCTGTGGAGGTGGCAGGGAGATCTGAAGAGATAAGTGTTCCTAGTGAACAGAATATTTCTAGTAGCTCACAGGAGGGGCAGTGGTTTATAGTCAAGGGGTGGAGGATTTGGAGGCGTGAGCCTAAGCAAGGGGGGCAGTGAGTGGCAGGTGGTAGGTGGTAGGAGTGGGAAAAAACCTAGCGAAGCAGCTCAACAGGCAGGAGTAGTAACAACATCCAACAGGTTCCAGGCATTGGAGGACTGCCCCCAGGATAGTGATAGTGATAGTGATAGCAGCAAGGAGAAAGTGCTAGTCGTAGGAGACTCTCGTGTGCGGCATTTGGATAGGGTATTCTGTAAAGGTCGGAAAGGTAGGAGGTGCATCACCAGGCCTGGTGCCAAGGTTAGAGACCTGGTCCAAGTGGTCGCACAGGCCACCAGCGAAAACCAGTTCAGTACAGTTATAGTGCAGGTAGGAGTGAACAACATAGGTCCTGCTAGGAGTGAGGAGCTGATGCAGGACTACAGGGCCCTTCTGGCCACCCTGAAGCAAAGCAATAGCAGAGTTATTGTGACAGCTATTCTGCCTAGGGCTGGAGTCTCCCCTGAGTGGAGCTCTAGGGCACTGGCAGCCAATGCCAGGGTAGGTAGGCTTTGCAATGAGTTAGGTTTGACTTTTGTTGACAAGTGGTGCAGGTTTTATGGCTCATCTGACCTCTATCAGAGGGATGGCTTGCACTTCTCTGAGAAGGGGGTGCAAGTGTTAGGCAAAGTATACGAACATGTCCTTCAGGGAAACTAGATAATGGGGTAGGGAGGGAAGAATTGGCATTGCCATCTCAGGGATATGTCAATAGTGACAGCATAGGCAATAGAACCTCACAGTCAGCAAATAGGGGTAGCAGTAGATCAAGGGGGCAGAGTGGTAGCTCATCCAGAGATGATAGAGCTACTCAACATAAAAAAAGCCAAAGAGGGTCATGGAACTTTTGTTAAGTGTATGATGCTTAATGCTCAGAGCATTCGATCCAAATTTGATGAGTTCAAGTGTTATGTTGCTGAGGAGAAACCAGATTTTGTTTGCATTACTGAGGCATGGGTCAGTGAGGGATATTTTGGGGATAACTTGCAGGACTATGAGATCCAGGGATACAATATGTTTTCATGCAATAGGGGTCCAGCAGTGAAAGGGGGTGGTGTAATGCTCTATGTGAATAGCTTATACAGTTCTCAAAAAGTAGTAGATGGGGTGAAAAATGTGTCTGTGGAGTCCATTTGGCTTGATGTTGCTGTGGGAAAAGGCAACAACAATAAACTGAGGATAGGAGCTTTGTATCGATCAGGAACCTTGCCACATTCTCAGCAACTGGAGCTTGATAAGGTGATTTGTGAGGAAATCAGTAGAAACTTTCAGAGGAAATGCCTTATTCTTGGTGACTTTAATCTAAAAGGATATGAAAATGTTGGTGTTGGCTCCCCATCATGTAAACTGTTTAGGAAATGCCTTGAAGAGGACTTGTTCTTACACCAGTTTGTAATGGAACCAACCAGGCAGGGCTCATTCTTGGACCTTGTCTTCTCAGATTTAAGTGATTTAGTTCAAGACTTGACTGTAGGAGAAACTCTGGGAAGAAGTGACCATAACATAGTGAGATTCAAGGCACAGGTATCAGGGACAATCAAGGATAATTTGGCAAAGATTCCAAATTTTAACAGGGCAGACTTTACCTGCATGAGAGAGGCTTTAAGTGCCATAAAATGGGAAGAAGAATTCTTTGATTTAAGTGCCTGTGAAATGTGGGAAAAGTTCAAATCCTACTTGAGGGAAATTCAGATTAGACATGTCCCCCAAAAGCAAAGGCGCAAAAGAAGGGTAGGAAAGCCAGCATGGCTTACACCAGATGTGATGAAAGCAATTAAGGCTAAGAAAGGTGCATTTAGAGTATTTAAGGAGGCTTCAAATATCGTAAATCTAAGGTCGTATAAAAAATCTAGAGACGCTGTAAAGCAGAAAATCAGAGCAGCAAAGCGAGCAAAAGAATTGGATTTGGCTAGGAACTGTAATGGGGACAGTAAAAAGTTCTTTAGTTTCTACAAGCTAAGTAAAGTTTCAAGCACAATTGGTCCACTGGATGTAAATGGGACTATATTGAGTGAGGATAGTGAGATGGTTGAGGAGCTGAGCAAGCAGTTTAAATCAGTGTTTACAGTGGAGGATGTGACTAATCTGCCAACCGTGAACCACAGTTCAGTGACAGGTGATCAGATACACGATGTTGATTTCATTGATAGTGATATTGTTTTCAATTATATCAGAAAAATAAAGACAAACAAGGCAGCAGGACCTGATGGAATTTATGCTAGGGTATTGCGGGAAGCTGAAAAGGAAGTGGCAATTCCACTTAGTATAATATTTTGTAGATCAGTTTCGCAAAATGAAATTCCAACAGATTGGAAAAGGCAAATGTAGTTCCTATTTTCAAGAAAGGAGAAAGAGGGAAAGTTGAAAACTATAGGCCAGTAAGCCTCACATCCCTAGTCTGCAAGGTACTCGAATCAATTATCAAGGATAGAATAGTTAGTTTTCTGGAAGGAAACAGATTGATTCAAGATACTCAACATGGGTTTAGAAAAGGGCGATCGTGCCTCACAAATCTCTTGGACTTTTTGAATTTTGCTACAGAACAATTTGATCAGGGAAATCAGGTTGATGTAGCATATCTTGACTTTAGTAAGGCCTTTGACAAGGTACCCCATAAACGGTTAATGATGCAGCTTCAGGTCCATGGTATTGCAGGTAGCATTCTAAAATGGATAGAGTTGTGGCTTTCAGAGAGACAGCAGAGAGTGATGGTAAATGGTACAAAGTCATCATGGCAAAATGTCCTTAGTGGAGTCCCCCAGGGGTCGGTACTGGGGCCACTATTGTTCATTATATATGTGAATATCATTGAATGTGGCCTAAGCAGTAAGGTTTTAAAATTTGCGGATGATTTGAAGATCTTTAGGGCAATAACAGGGCAAAATGAGCAGGTTTTGCTGTAGAAAGACTTAGACGAGCTAGTGAAGTGGTCCGAAAAATGGCAAATGAAGTTTAATTTTGATAAGTGCAAAGTCATGCATGTAGGTAGGCAGCATATGAAGGCTCCATACTTGATGGGTGGCCAAGTACTATCCGTGACTCAGCAGGAGAAGGACTTAGGTGTTATTTTGAACACAAAATTGGGGGCATCAGAACAGACCAAAGAAGCCAGGAAGAAGGCACTAAGAATGCTTGGGGCAATACAGAGGAATGTGTCATACAAAAGTGAGGAGGTCATCAGGAAGCTTTACTGTGCATATGTCAGGCCACATTTGGAATACTGTGTCCAAGCTTGGTTCCCTAGTTATGAGAAAGATTGTTGGCTTTTAGAGAGAGTACAAAAGAGGGCAACAAAAATGGTTAATGGTATAGGCAACCTGGAATATGAGGAAAGACTGAAGAAATTGAACATGTTTTCACTTAGATATAGAAGGCTGAGAGGAGATCTCATCGAGGTTTTTAAATTTGTTCATGGTCAGGAACAGGGATATCTCAGGGAAATGTTTGAATTTAACAGAAATGATGCAATTAGAGGTCATCAATTCAAAATTAAAGTTAATCACAGCAGGACAAGGTTAAGACAGTCTTTCTTCACCAACAGGGTAGTAGAACACTGGAACCAGCTGCCAGGAACCATTGTCAGTAGCAACACACTGAAAATCTTTAAAAACGGCATAGACAATCATTATAAGAATAGGGGGATTGTTTTTCTGTATTCCAGGGAAGGTTGATCGACAGGGAGGAGTGGGAGTTTGGAGGAGTTTGTAATTGTTGACTGTGTTATGAAATAGCAAGTGAGTCTCTTATTAAGTCTAAATGCTTTATAACTTTATATAGGGTGTACCTAGCAGTGGATTCAGCACCTTCCTTCGGGATGTGATACTGATGAGATTGTCTATGGTAGCACAATGGGTATGATGGGAGGAGTTTGTAATTGTTGAGTGTATTATGCAATAGCAAGTGAGTCTCTTATTAAGTCTGAACGCTTTATGAATTTCTGTGGGATGTGCCTAGCAGTGGATTCGGCACCTTCCTTCGGGATGTGATGCTGATGAGGTCTATGGTGGCACGATGGGTGTGATGGGAGGAGCTTGTGATTATTGAGGGCGTTAGGCGGTAGCAAGTGAGTGGTGTTAGATGGGCTGGGATATATAGCTTCCTAGGAACTTGGGATAAGGGATTGATTGGGGTGGGAGTATGTACATTCTAGTACCTTTTCTAGATAGGCTTAACCCAGATGGGCCCCTGTGGCTGTTATCAAGCCTTAATACTTTATGACTTTTATGACAAACAAAAATACTTAACATTTCACCCTCAGCTCAGAGCTCATACCTATCTGTGCAGCCAATTTCCTACATAATATGAACGCAACTCCGCTACCGCACACGCCACAGTTGGATATGATCAAAGCAAAGGATGAGTCAAGGTCTTGTGTTTGCAGTATGACACTGTTAACCATGTGTTCAAAGTTGCTAATGGTTATGACATCATATAAAAACTACCTTGCATTGATTGGTTGACGGACAGATTTTGGAACAGAAAACGCTAACGCAGCCAATTCTGATCGGTGGCCTCCGGGACTCCGGAGGACGTCTCTTAAAACTGTCAAACTTTCCCACTATATGGGTGGTAGGAACACAGGTTTTTCGAGACGCGGCTCCAGCGCCGGAGAACAGTGTACTCAATGTGCATGCGCATAATCTTGCAAGTTGCTGTTGGTGCGTTGTTGTCTGCAATTCCGGTGGTGGAGATTGATGGAGTGTGTGAAGCTGGGGTCTGGCTGCTGACTACCACAAAAGGTGGTTAGTTTGAGTGGTGACCATAAGTGGAATAACCATAATTTTTTAGGGTGTCATTCTGTGTTTGTTTTTATTGATATCTTTGTTCTCACATTGGTGTTGGAGTACATGTGAAGTCCATCCTATCCAGTATGAACTCGAGTGCAAAAATGTTTTCAGAGATAGAATCTCTTAAGAAGTGCCTTAATTCCCACCCTGGTATTGCATCATCAACTTTTATTGCTTGCCAAAATCACAATTACAAATGACATCTGGAAGCTATACATTCTGTTTCTATTTAGGGGCAGGTAACCTGCTCAAAATGACCCTTAATTTGCATTTGGAAAGCAAAGTGCCTGCACACTGGTTCTGCACCAAAGACTGTTACTTTAAGTTTGCTCGACATTGACCATATTGATATGTATTCTGTTATTTATATAGAGAAACTCCTATGTACAAATTGGAGAAATATATGGACTGGACTTATTGAAGCTTACCTAGATACTTCTTCCTATAACATTTCTTTCGGAAATCACATGTATATTCACTATTTATAATCACACCACTTGGCATTGACAGCAGATGAAGACTCTTGGTGATGGAATGATATGTAATCCTTGAACATAGAATGCAATTTTATTATGCATAGTTCATTTTGGATGATACAACATTAGTAGGTTTTAGGTGGTCGAACAGGTAATCTTATGTAGAGGAAGTAAACAGAGATTTAGCAGGGATTCACAACTTCCACCATTCATAATGCTTATAATTGCAACATCAAAGCTGATAACTTTCAGCATTGTGCAACACCAATATTTCATGGTATAGTGGCACAATCTGGACCTGTGACCTCTGCCAGATTCTATGTGGATATAACATTTTAATATTACCTGGTACTCCAACTAATTTGAGCATATTCCATTACATACCTAGCATATTGGTGGACATTGATGACTGATTAAAAAAAAATCATGCAATGCTACATCGAACAGCTGACTGAAAAACGTAATCAAATACTAAAAGTTCCTATGGGGAAAGAAAACATCATTTTTGGGGTGAAATTTGAGAAGCATGCTAAATCTATTGTGTTGCATGTCAATCGAAAGTGCTCAAAATCCCAAGGAAAATAACACTACTTTGTATTTTGTTTACCCCTCAGGAAAGACGTTATGGGTATCTCAAAATGTTGAGCATATGGGCAGGCCCCCACAATTTTGACAAAATTCACTGTCTAGGCCTGGGGTGGGAGGTCAAACAATATGGCTGAAGAAACCTATATGAAACCTGAATACTAAAAGTTCCTATCGGGAAAGAAGAATTATATTTATGAAAACTTGAGACACATGTTAGGTCTATCTTGCTGCAAATCAATGGAAAGTTCTCGAAATCCCATACACAATTAGGCTACTTTTTATTTTGCCTTCCCCTTAGGAATATTATATGGGCATCTACAAATTTAGAGTCTATGGGCAGGCCCCTATGATTTCCACGAAAATCCCTGTCTAGGCCTGGGTCGGGTAGAGAGACAATATGCTGAAGAAACCTATATGGGAATTGAACACTAAGTTTCTATGGGGAAATATAATTTGAATATTCACAAAAATTTGAGAAACGTGTTAAACATATCTTGTTCCATATCAATAGAAAGTGCTCGGAATTCCAAAGAAAATGACTACTTTTTATTTCGTCTACCCTTTTGGACAAAATATATGGGCATCTAAAAATTTCGAGTCAATGAGCAGGCCCCAACGGTTTTTACAAAAATCACTGTCTAGGCCCGGGTTGGGTAGTCAAACAATATGGCTGAAGAAACCTATATGGGAACTGAACACTACAAGTTTCTATGGGGAAAGAAGAATTAAAATATTAGTAAAAATTCGAGAAACATGTTCAATCTATATTGTTGCATATCAATCGAAAGTGCTCGAAGTCCCAAACAAAATAACACTACTTTTTATTTTGTCTACCCGTTAGGAAAAATGAAATGGGCATCTCAAAATTTTGAGTCTGCAGGGAGGCCCTACGATTTGGACAAAAATCACTGTCTAGGCTTGGGTCGTGTAGTCAAACAATATGTCTAAAGAAACTTATATGGGAATTCAACACTAAAAGTTTCTTTGGGGAAAGAAGAATTATAATGGTTGCAAAAATTCGAGAAGCATGTTAAATCTATCTCGTATCATATCAATCGAAAATGCGAAAGTCCCAAACAAGACGTCACTACTTTTTTTATTTCGGTCTACCCTGTAGGAAAAATTATATGGGCATCTCAATTTAAAGTCTATGGGCAGGCCCCTGCGATTTAAAAAAATAACTGTCTAGGCTCCGGTCGGATAGTCGAGCAATATGGCTGAAGCAACCTATATGGGAATTGAATACTAAAAGTTTCTATTCGGAAAGAAGAATTATAATATTCACGAAAATTCGAAAAACATCTTAAGTAATATCTTGTTGCATATTAATGGAAAGTGCTCGAAATCCCAAACAAAATGTCACTACTTTTTATTTCGTCTCCCCTTTAGGAAAGATTAAATGAGCATCTCAAAATTGGGCTACCGGTGGCTCGCCTGGTACTGGTGTGCTGAGACGACCGGTGGCTCACCTGATGCTGGTGTGCTATGACTACCGGTGGCTCGCTTGATGCTGGTGTGCTGTGATGACCGGTGGCTCGCCTGATGCTGGTGTGCTATGACTACCGGTGGCTCACCTGATGCTGGTGTGCTATGACTACCGGTGGCTCGCCTGATGCTGGTGTGCTGTGATGACCGGTGGCTTGTCTGATGCTGTTGTGTTGTGACGACCGGTGGCTCGCCTGATGCTAGTCTAGTGTGGGCACCGGTGGCTCGCCTAATAATGGTGTGCTGTGACGACTGGTGGCTCGCCTGACGCTGGTGTGTTTAGACGAGCGAACGGTCGTCACAGCACACCAGCATCAGGCGAGCCACCGGTCCCCACACCAGACGAGCATCAGGCGAGCCATCGATCGTCACAGAACACCAGTATCAGGCGAGCCACCGATCGCCCAATTTTGAGATACAGACATTTTTTCCTAAAGTGTAAACGAAATAAAAAGTAGTGATTTTCTTTTTGAAATGTCGAGCACTTTCGATAAATATGCAACAAGATATTACTTAACATGTTTTTCCAATTTTCACGAATATTCCAAATCATATTTTCCCATAGAAACTTTTAGTATCCACTTCCCATTTATGTCACTTCAGCAATATTGTTTGACTATCCGACCCAGGCATAGACAGTGATTTTTGTCAAAATTGTAGGGGCCTGCCCATAGACTCGACATTTTGAGATGCCCATATAATTTTTCCTAAAGGGTAAGCAAAATAAGAAGTAGTGACATCTTGTTTGGGATTTCCAGCACTTTCGATCGCTATAAAACAAGATAGATTTAATGTTTCTTGAATTTTCGTGAATATTATAATTCTTCTTTCCGCATAGAAACTTTTAGTGTTCAATTCCAATATAGGTTTCTTCATCCATATTGTTTGACTACCCGACCCGGCCCTAGACCCGACCAAATATGCTTACTTTTTATTTAGTGCCATCTAATGGTTTCCATATGCTAGGTAATGGGTATTGAACTATGGTTATATCTGTCATAACACATGTGATGTGAGATTGCGATACTGTACACATACATTGGGTGTGTGATGCTGATGAAATTAGCTATGGTAGCACATTGGGGCATGATTGGAGGAGTTTGGAATTGTTGAGGAGTGTGATATGCGATATCAGGTGAATGGTGCTAGAAATGCTGCAATATATATTTAACTTGGAAATTGGGATAATGGATTGATTGGTGTGTTAGCATGCACTTTTCTGGTATCTTTTCTAGATAGGCTTGACAGAGATAGGCCCCTGGGGCTCTATATATATATATATATATATATATATATATATATATATATATATATATATGTATATATATATACATATATACACACACATAAGTACGTATGTACATACATACATACATACATGCATACATACATACATATATATATATATATATGTATATATATATATATATATGTATATATATATTTATATATATATATATATATAAATGGCGGTATATCATTAGCTTTTACTTTCTGCCGTCATGCCCTTTTTGGTATCCCCATGCGGAAATACCGCCAGAATATGCTCCCTGGATCTATTGGAACATGTCCTGATGCTCTGGAGCTACTGCGATGGCTTCATTGTGGTGTCTTGCTGCCCTAACATATACACAATGTGATATTATAACCTTCTCTTTTACCTGGTGCCGTCATGCACTTTATGGTATCTCCATGTGGAAATACCACCAGAATATGATCACTGGATCTATTGGAAGAGGCTCTGATGATCTGGAGCCACTGCGCTTGTTTCATGGTGGTTTCACGCTGTCCTAACGTAAACACAATGTTGTATAGTCTTGTCCTTTACTTGCTGCCGCCATGCACTTGTTGGCATCCTCATGTGGAAATACCGCCAGAATATGATCCCTGGATCTATTGGAAGAGTTCGTGATGATCTGGAGCCACTGCGATGGTTTCATGGTGATTTCTTGCTGCCCTAACATATACATAATGTGGTATATCCTTCTCTTTTGCTTTCTGCCGTCATGTACTTTTTGTATCCCCATGTGGAAATACCGCAGAATATGATCCCTGCATCTATTGGAAGAGGTTCTGATGATCTGGAGCCAATGCGAAGGTTTCATTGTGGTTTCACTCTGCCGTAGCGTATTCATAATGTGGTATTACTTTCTCTTTTACTTGCTGCCGTCAAGCACGTTTTGGTATCCCCATGTGGAATTACGGCCATAATATGATCCCTGAATCTACTGGAAGTGGTCCTGATGATCAGACTTGTGCTCGACTCGAGTTGAATCAAGAATCGGCTCATGAATCAATCATTTTTGGATGAGTCGGGAGTTGAATCGATTCTTTTCCCCAAAACATATCTTGAGTCGCGAGTTGAATCACATTTTTCTTTTTTCTTTTTAATTAGTTGAATCACGAGTCAATCACTTGAGTCTTGTGACTCAAATGCAAGTTATGAACAAATGATATAAAGCATGTATCTTTGTGAATAGTATGCCATGACACAAAGTAGGGAGTAAAACACAGTATAATTATTCATGCTTAGCATTACAATTGTCAACTTATCAGCTGCCATTCAGTAAAGAATGTAATGTAATGTAATGTATTTCGGAACCTCCCGAGTAGGGTTTTTCAGTTTCCGTCACAGAAGTGCACTAATGTGCAGCACAAACCATCATCACGAGCATACACGATAACAACGAGTGGCATCACAGTGCTGATGTAAGCGATGTTCCGGAGGCCGGAGGTTAGAGCCCGGACATGCACAGCATGGCCGAAAGTCTCCGTTTGAAAACATTGTAGCCACCTGAGTTCCTCACATCTGGAGGCAGATTGTTCCACGTCCGGCAAGCTCTCGGTATGAAGGAGCGGCGAGCGAATTCTGTGCGGCATCGTGGTACCTGGAGTTCACCGTTAGCCGTGGCCCTGGTGCTCCGTTGCGACACAGTTGAGCGACAGTTCAGTTGACCGCGAATGAGTTCTGGGCCAGTGAACTCGTTCATAATTTTGAAAACTGAGTGAGCATCTGCCTCGGATATGAAATCCTCGAATTTGAGCCATCCTAGTTCTTTCAACGTGGGCGACACATGATCCCGGTAGTGCAAGCCGGCGACAATCCTTGCACCAAAGTTGATGCATTTTTGAATGCGTCGTTTCTGGGCTCTGCTACAGCTTCCCCAGACAGACACACAGTATCTTATGTGGGGGAATACGAGTGCCTCAATTAGCACCCGTCTCGTAATGTGAGAAAACTTATGACGCAGTCTAGCGAGTCCAATGAGTATGTAGTTACACAGACGCACAACAGTAGATACATGCACATCCCAGGACAGGTGTGAGTCAATTTTCACGCCAAGTAATTTCACAGACTTCGTGGGTACTATTTCTAACTGGCCCAGACGAACAGATAATTTCACAGGTGTATGTCTAGAAGATTGGAGAACAACCATCTCAGTTTTGGAGGGATTTACTTTTAGTCGATTCTGGATGAACCAGTTAAAGGCAACTGACAGTGATTCATTCAATCGTTGGCTAATGGCTGTGATTTCGTTTCGCTTCCCGGAGTCGAGGAACTGGACATCATCGGCATACATAACAATCTTGCCGTGTGGGATATGTTGTGGGAGGTCATTGGAGAATATTAGGAACATAACCGGGCCCAAGATCGAGCCCTGCACCACACCATGTGTTACCGACAGAGGGCTAGAACCCTTCACTGTTTGCGAACGGCCCTCAAGCCACGCTCGGAACCATTCGGAGTTGACGCCGTACCATCTGAGCTTGTCCATGAGGCGACTATGCTCCACGCTGTCGAACGCCTTTGAGGTGTCAGCTGTAACCAGTGGAGTGATCTCGCCTTGGTCGATTTTGAGGGTAGCGTGGATGACCGTGTCTAGCAGAGCCATCTCGGTAGACAGGCCGGGCCGGAAACCGTACTGTTCTGGGCACAGTAGATGATGACTAGTCAGATAGTCTATCAGTTGTGTGCACACGACACGCTCGCAGAGTTTTTCGACCACTGGCAATATCGATATTGGCCTGTAGTCGTGTGGGTCGTTTGCATTACCACTTTTGTGCAGGGGTGTTACCATCGCCGTTTTCCATGACGGTGGCAGTTCACAGCTTGTGATGCATGAGTTGATAATGTTTAACAAGTGCGGACCGATCACACTTAACGTCATCCTGAGCATCTGGATGGTGATGCCATCAGCTCCGGACGCTCGTGAGCCACCCATGCGCTGCAACGCTTTTGACAGCTCTGGCATCGTCACAGGATACGGTGTGAATGCGCCGCTACAGACACGTGGGGGTCTTGGCCAGAGGGGCTCTCCGGGCGGCGCCATCGCTAAATCAGCAGCTACCGCGGCACCGACGCCGGTAAAATGCCGGTTGAGCCGTTCATGCCAATCAGGCGGTTGATTGGTTGTGCCAGGCTCTTCTATCGTTGACTTGCTGGAGGCAATAATGAACTTGCGGATGTTCTTCCACGGTGTGCGGGTACCAGCAGTATGAAAGTATTCTGCGCATGCGTGATGTTGAGCCGTTCGGAGTGCGCCCTTGTGCTCACGGTAATTCCGCTGGGCTTCTTCGCTCCGTGCTGCATCTCTGTGCTCGCGCGCCTGTTTCAGTGCTGCCCTTGCTGTATGAACGTCATCATGCTGCAACCAAGGCGGCGACCGGTGCTTCAGCTTGATTTGACGAAGGGGCATGTGATGGTCGATTATTGGCTGCCATGCAGCCATCCATGCGTCCCATTTGTCCGAGGTGGTGGTCGCTTGATAAACGGCGGACCAGTCGGCCAACAGCAGATCTAGGCACAAAGCATTTTGATCTAAGCGTCTTGTCGATCGGATGGTAATGACGGTGGGCTGAGGGCGACGCCTGTCAATTGTGATAGATGCAGCAATGACGTCGTGGTCGCTGAAATCTGTGTGAATGACTCGAACTTCTGTGGTCAAGTCAGATCGATTTGTAATGAGATGATCGAGGAGACTCGGGCTGTCTCCTTCTCGCCGTGGTGGGTGTGTGACGTTGGTTATCAGCTGGCTGAGAGACAGATCGCAAAGCGTACGCAGATAAGCCCGCACACCTGGTTTGTCGGGCTGCAGCACGTCAAAGTTGGTGTCACCGAGAAGAAAGATGGGCTTGCCAAGGCTTAAGACGTGTGCCAGCTGATCATGTAGCTCCTCATTGGCCGGTGTCACTGCACTATTTGGGGAACGGTAGACAGCTCCAATGACAACTGTTGTTAGATCAGTCACAGTGATCCACAGTGACTCTAGAGATGAGTTCGGTGTAGGCACCCACAGTGGCTCGATAGTGAGGCGATTACGGGAGATAATAGCGACTCCACGCCCGTGCGACACTTCCCTCCGCCTGATGTTGAAACCAGGTAAGATGAGGGTGCTGTCGTCCATATCTACGGAGAGCAGTGTCTCGGTGGCACAGAATATGTCAAATTGCTCAGTCGATAACAGTTGGTTGATGTCGTCTAGGTGTTTGGTCAGCGAGCTGACATTCCCGTGGCCGATTTTGAGTCGACGACAACGTCTCTGTTGCTGGACTTTACCGACGTTCTGCGTTTGACGGAGCGTCAATCGCGGAGGCTGCAGGAGACACCGGCTGAATGTTCGCCGTGGAGGTGGCATTGCACTCGCTGTGCTTTGTACAGCTGAGGGAGTTGGGCGGCACTCTACACGATGGGGGGCTTCCCCAGTGCCGGGAGTAGTCTGCAAAGCAGCACTCCTTTGAGCTGATGTTATTGCCCGTTGCCTGACTCTTCTCTTCACCTGTTGTCCGCCCCGGCATCCTCGCCTCCTCAGCCGTCGCCGACGTCCGACCGGGACCGATTCGGCAGGTCGGACCAGGCCAGGGGAAGGCTCGACAATGTTGTCTTTAGCGCCGGCCGCGGCCGGGCTCGGCTGGCCGGCGTCGGTCCGGACCTCCGGATACCCAGACATCTGCGGCGGCTGTCCTAGGGGACGGGGTTGACGGGGGTGGAGAGGTGCGAAACGATTGATGGTGGTGTGCCTGCGCGTTTCCGACTGGTGGCTGTTCGGCGGCTGGTGTACATGGCGATAGTTCTGTATGTTTTGCTGTTTTCTCATGTACTTGCATTGATGTTGAAATTTTGATGACTGAATCGGGAACTTGGCTTAATTACGAATCTTGTCTCACACTTCAGAGGGTTTTCTCAGATAATGTGGCTTGCTCTCACACATTACAAGCATCAGTATCCGTTGAAGTATTCAAACTTAATATAGCGGTTTTCAGATGATTAAGACACTCACAGTTTTCGGCGGCGTCACACATTCACCGTTAGATGTTCGGATTTATGTAAGCACACTATGGCACAGCGATGCTCTCTTGCTCCGGATAAATCTATGAAACTGTGTGGAGCGGCCGGGGGTCTCTGTCAAGCGCCCGCCACCCGGCCGCCAAGTGAGGGGCACTTAAGTTAATTTACCAAAAACGGATAACAATAACTACAAATAAGTATTAATGGTAAGTTTGGTAATCACAATCAGCATCATGCATGAGTCAATCCTAGTGCCAGGAACACAACACAGAAATAGGATGTGATTGTGAAAAAGAATATGGCACCGAAACGACCCTGGCATTTGCAACAGGCATTTGCACTGAATAAAATTGCGTTGGTATGTGTGACAATAACAAACCCAAGGTACCTTTACTAGAAGGTAGATCGAAGTTTTCCTTGAAGCCCGCATGACGTCATTCAGTTTTTTAAAATATGGTATCAATTTGGTTGCAGAAGACTTTTATCAAATCATACGCAATGGCCACTTTAATTTGCTTCCTAGCAAATATATTTGTCTTCTGCTCACCAGGTGAGTCATAATCTTGTCCCATTCTTTCTAGTGAGCATTTGTTCAAACACATTTTATTATCATGCATAGACAAGATTGGATTTGTGCATTGTAATCCGGAATGTGGAGAGGAATATTTTGTAGCCATCCAGTATGGAGGATATTTTTCTTCAAACCTCATGCATCGTAACTCAATTTGCACACAGTTCAGTGAATTTTGAGCACTTTTACTTGATCACAGTGGTTCGTTGTCAAAAGTTAATAACTTAGGAAATTGGTAAATTTGGAGATCAAGGTAAATTTTGATTTTTTGGGAATTTGTGTATGTAATAGTATGCTTTCTGACGTGATGAAGACGATGCGATCGCTCATTTCACTCATTTTCAAATGATTACATTTAAGTCAATGGCGGTCGCTACAATTGATGACGTCATAGGTACAAGTAACCTAACCTAACCTAGACTAAGATAATGTAGCATAATATATAAAATGTATCATAACATAATATAATATAACCCAACCTAATCTAACCTAACCTAACCTAACCTAACCGGAAAACCAGAATCCTCCGAAGCAAATTTTTCGGCCATAACGTCATCAAATATGTGCGACATTGTATAGGTAACTTTAGTAAAAATACATACTAAACTTCAAGGAGTTTAGTAAATATTCTTATTAAACACACTTCCCCTCTTACTAAATATACATACTTAACCTTCGAGGATGTGTTGGACAGCACTGCCCTTAAATATTACAGCATCGCAAGGAATTTCCGGCATGGGTCGCGTTGTGGACGCGTCGGTTTTGGAGTATAAATTATCGGAAATAAATGTCGAATTAAGGCAGAAGCATAAAGTTTTGCGATGTCGAATGGTATTAAATCTAGTGCATAAAGCGTTTAATGTCTTCTTTACCACGTCTATGACACACCAGGTACGGATGATTGTACGCTATGTGCTATATTTGTAGAGTGAAGATTTTGATCGTATATTTCTTTGCCAACTGAAAAGTAATCATTTGCGGAGAAAATGAGTGGTCGCATCGTCATTTTTACGTTAAAATACCTTGTATTCTAAATAAAACTCAAAAGAATCAAAATTTACATTGATCTCCAATTATACCAGAAATTCAACCTCCAAATGAGAAGACAAATAATTTTCTGGAGAGGATAATGTTCGGGAACCAAAAAACCTAGGACTAGCCAATTTGTCAAAACATGTACCTACCTACCTACATTGACATACAGCAGTTATTGAAAATATTTTTTTTATAGGCCAGCTAGACCCAGGGCATGATGCATTCTTCCGTGATGAATCTTGCATGGATTATCGATGATGCATGCATAATTGAACAGTTATGTACAACACCATTGTGATCTAGGAATGCCCTCATGAAACTTGCAACTCGACTGAAACTCCTGCCACTGGGGAGAATAAGCTATGGTGCACTTAGCCCCCCCCTGACTATCCTTTATTCTGCTCTTGAACGAGGGTAACAACTTGAACACATACAATGGAGGTAGAGGGAGCCTGCCAATATCGGGAACAATGCATTTATTTTGGAGGTGCTTGATGGTGAGCCTTCTGGAAATGGCACAGTGTTAGGGAGGACAATTATTACTGGGTCATTTAGGTCATTCAAACTCTTTGCTGAAGCTAAAGAATAGGTCTTTCAATTAGAATACATCAAAGTACCCTATATTGCCATAAAATATGCAAAATAGCATAGAGAAAGTTGTTTAATATAACGAAGAATGGCTCTTAGATGCTCCTGGGTTTTAGACATTGTGTGTAAATAAAATATACGACCTTCAATATACCAGGAGGTGCCGAGTTTACATCAAAAGTAACGATAAAAGTTGTACTTTGTTGCTCAACGTTTCGGCCAGGGGCCATCGTCAGGAGTGATGAAAAAAGCTCAAGGTTACAAAATTGAAAAAATCACGCGGGAAATAAGCGTGCAAAAAGACACGTGGAATGCAGAAAAGCCTCCTCAGTGGTGCAGACACTCACAGAAACTCCAAACCAGAAACAAATTATGTCAAGAAGGAATCCTCTGAGGAAGCCTGAGCCGATAGTCCATATACATATCGATGCATACACTCACGCACATATATAGACATATATCCAATATAACGCATAATACATACTATATATAATTTACGTTTATGTAATTTTATGTGATATACCAAGACGTCGTTCGCGTGTTTAGTTGCGGCCGTAGATTACGTATATGTAGAGATTCGAGGACCTTCAGATCAGCGTTGTCCCTGGCTGTTGCTAGAATTTCTACTTTGAAAAGTTTGTGTTAGTGTCGCTGTGTTCCATGTTAGAATGTTTCTCCATCATGTGTTCGCCTAAAGGTGTGTATGCTCTCCGAAGTCTGGCATCTCCCAAGTGCTCATTGTACCTATCCCTGATGCTACGTTTGGTTTCGCCGACATAAAATGTTACAAGACAGCGATTGCACGTTATTTTGTAAACTACGTTTTTCCGTGTGCATCTACCTTTGAGCCCGTTGATACAGGTGTGGCACGTTCTCCTACCAGCAGGGAGGGCATGGCGGCATTTCCAGGGCTGAGCGGACCAGGTAAGATTTCAGCGTAGGTCCGCTAGTCCAGGGTACTCTAACATGGTTTAGATGAGACGAACGGATGGCTGCGTTTACCTGTCGACATAGTTGGTCATCGACAAAAGGAAGTCTCATGTAAACATAGTTTGGATTTCTACCCGCTCGATGCCGACGTTGCCCACCTATCCTACTACTGTTGTGAGGGTGTACAGCACGAGCGGCGGAGTGTGCCCGATGTGCTGGGTATCCGTTTTCCAGGAAAAGAGTCATCTTCGCAAGGCTCCGCTCGCATGAAATAGTATCGGAGGAGACTCGTACTGCTCTCCCCATTTGGGATGTTAGAACGTCCTTTTTAGTGGCCATCGGGTGGGCCGAATCGTAGTGCAAGATGATGGAGGCTGCCATTGGTTTAAAGACATTGCGTGTAAAGAAAGCATACGACCTTCAATATACCAGGAGGTGCTGAGTTGACATTAAAAGTAACGTTAAGGATTATACTTTATTACTCAACGTTTCGGCCAGGGCCATCGTCAGGAGTGAACTCCTGACGATGGCCCCTGGCCGAAACGTTGAGTAATAAAGTATAATCCTTAACGTTACTTTTAATGTCAACTCAGCACCTCCTGGCATATTGAAGGTCGTATGCTTTCTTTACACGCAATGTCTAAAACCCAGGAGCATCTAAGAGCCATTCTTCGTTGTATTAAACATTGGTTTAAAGTACAGCTCGGTGGTGTAGCTCCCATCAGCCTGAACTACAAACAACGTATCAAGGAGAGGAATCGAACTGCTATGACCAGTGTGTTCTAAGGTAAACTTGATGCTGGAATGTTGTTGGTTAATTTCTGCAAAGAAGTCTAGCAGAGAGGCCAAGCCATGTGTACAAACACCAAAAATATCGTCTATACACCTCATGTAGAGAGCTGGTTTCAAATCATACGAAGCTAAGAAGATCGACTCAAGGCAGTGCATAAAAGCAATCGCTAAAGGAGGTGCACATCGGTTACCCATAGCCACTCCTTTTGTCTGCTTGTACATGGAGCTACCGAAACGTATGAGGTTAGGGCTGAAAATATGTGTTAGTAATTTCACACAGTCCTGTACCCCGATCCCGAAAAGACAAATATCATCCAGATTGTCCTCGATTAGACGAATCACAGCATCTATTCCCTCCTTTATCGGAATGCTGCCATATACATTTTTCACGTCCATGGTGAAAACAATACTACCTTCCGGAAGTTTTGTAGGAAACGTTTCTTTCACCCTCTGCAGGTACGACTCCGAGTTTGTCAGATGGGCGGGAACCAACGCTAGTATCTGGACGAGAATCTTACTCAAGAACCAAGATAACTTGTCTAGGGGGTCACCACTCGCCGACACTATAGGGCGCAGTGGAACCTCTAGTTTGTGGTTTTTGGGGAGCCCGTATAATTCCGCTGTGCGATTGGAATGAGGAAGAAGGGATAACACTGTGTCTTTATGGAACTTCCCTCATAAAGTTTCCTTGATGATAGTACATGTTTCGATTTCGAGACTTAAAAGGCCAGGAAAATAACGGACGATTATCAGAGCATTCCTTCCCAACCAAACCCTACCAAACGCAACTAAACACGCAAACGACGTCTTGGTATATCACATAAAATTACATAAACATAAATTATATATAGTACGTATTATGCGTTATATTGGATATATGTCTATATATGTGCGTGAGTGTATGCATCGATATGTATATGGACCTTCGGCTCGGGCTTCCTCAGAGGATTCCTTCTTGACATAGTTTGCTTCTGGTTTGGAGTTTCTGTGAGTGTCTGCACCACTGAGGACGTTTTTCTGCATTCCGCGTGTCTTTTTGCACGCTTTTTTCCCGCGTGATTTTTCAATTTTGTAAGCTTGAGCTTTTTTCATCACTCCTGACGATGGCCCCTGGCCGAAACGTTGAGGCAATAAAGTACAACTTTTATCGTTACTTTTTAGGTCAACTCAGCACCTCCTGGTATATTGAAGGTCGTATATTTTATTTACACACAATAGAGAAAGTTGGTAAAATGTTTGCAATAGGTGAAGGGAAACCTTCAAGCCCACTACCAAACCAACTTTGTGGGGGCCACAAACCAACTCAATTTTATTATGTGCGGATACCTATTGCAGTGCAGGATCTGGGTGCTATGTTGAAGTTAGGTGATTTGTGGCAGGTATATATGATTCAGGTTGTGCATCATGCCGATGTGGATTGAAGTATTATGCACTCATTGCTTTGCATATGCATTGACAACCATTCATCTTGTTAATGTTTTTGGGTCAATTACTACATGTACATGCAATTATCTGTATATATCATATATACCAACCATTATAGTGCATGACGGATGATAAATAATGTGAGGTGAAAACAAAGTTATAGCAAAAATAATATATTCAACAGATAAATACTAATTCCCTTTAATTAGACACGGATGAAGATGCATTGACATCAAACTGTCTGCTGAATAAATTATTTTTGCTATAACTTTGTTTTCACCTAACATTATGTATATATATGTATATATATATGTATATATATATATATATGTATATATATATGTATGTATATATATATATATATATATATATATATATATATATATATATATATATATATATATAATGTGTGGGCAGTGCACACTGAATCATATGGTTTATGAATCTGATACCATTGAGTCGGATCTGAATCGATTCAAATCTATGTTTGAGTCGTGAGTTGAATCGGATCTCTGTAGCTGAGTCTGAATTGAGTCGAATGAAATAATTTTGACCTGCTGTGAATCATGAGTTGAATCGGATCTCAAGATCTATGAGTCAAATGTGAGCCGACTCAAACAATTTGAGTCGAGCACAAGTCTGCTGATGATCTGGAGCAACTGCGATGGTTTCATGGTGGTTTCTTGTTGCCCTAACATATACGTAATTCGGTATATCATGATCTTTTACTTCCTGCCGTCATGCAGTTTTTGGTATCCCCATGCGGGAATACCGCCAAAATATGCTCTCTGGATGTCGTGTGACTGATGCTGCTTGTGACGTCATCAAAACGTTGTATCCATATCCTGTTGTATATTTGAACCAGGCCCTTGTCATCCCCATGCCTTCCTGCGTGTCGCCTAGAATGGTACAAATGACGTCACCTGTTGGGCCGTTTTAATGGTTTGTTGTATATTAAAATGAACATATTTTCACTGTTGAAGTGAAAATATACAACACTTTCTAAATCTTCTATTATCGCGTCTTCGCTTGTAGAATCTTGTTCAGCTGTTATTTTATCAGTTTCAGTTCGGCTGCGAATTAGACGACCACCATCACGAAATGCAGCGTTTTAGGGACACAGTTTTTCTGAGATTCTGAACGACGCAGTTGAGTCCTAAATGGCGCAGTTGTTTACATGGCTCTCTCGTAGGTTTTGTGTTATGTCACAACTTGTGTCCGTTGTCCTTGAGTGTTAGTTGTAGTTTTATTGTATTGTGTTGTGTTGTGGTGTATCTTGTGTGTAGTTGCGCTGTTTACTGTAACCTTTTGCTGTAGTTAATTAGTGATGAAAGTTTAGATGTGTTCCATATTAGGTATCTGATATGTTGATGCCGCTTATCCGGTAAATTTGCAGTTCACGGTAATTTCTGATTTCACGGAATTACTTTTTATAATGCAATGCTTATGAATTTGCTGAACATGATGTGACCACTTATTTCCTCTGCAAATGCATACTTTCAGTTCGGAGACAGCATATCATGCAAAAATGGGCTTGAAGTTGGGTAATATAGCATAAAAGGTAATGTTCCCAATCAAGAAAAAACGGTGTATCATACCCTAACCTAACCTAACCATCTATGCAAGAAAACAATTTGTTTTTTTGGGTAAAAATGTAGCATTTCCAAGCATTTTTTCCTAAAAAATGCTCCAATAAAAAACCTAACTTTACCTAACCTACTCTGAAATGTTTTTGAAGAAAAACTCAATGAAAAGAAAAATCCACGCCCCCTCCAAATATAAATTTGTATAGCTTACCACAAACCCTAAACTAGCTTAACTTAACTAAGCCTAACCCCCTTGTATGCTTCAAGGAGGTAAAATGTGTGTAAAACTTGTTTTGCGGTTACCTTAAACTGTAATAATACTGCTTATCCTTCATATCGTGATTGAGATAGAGAAGGTGGCCTAAAATTCAGTGTCGGCATCCTATGGTTTATTTCTCAAACATCTGGACGAAACATCTGGAAAGAAGAGAGTGCCAACATGCTGAAGTTTCCAAGAGATGGAAATACATGTAAAACTTGGTTAACAAAGGGAAAAAGAGCTGATAGAGTACATCCAACCAACTCATTAATTTGGTGCAATCACTTTACATCTGATGATTATGATCCTGGCTACCTGCTGCAGCTGAAGCTGATGCCACAATGGCAACACCTGCTTCTCCTGGCGCCTGGTGCCATTCCATGAATTAACCTGCCTACCAGATCTGTATGGTACGAAGTGTTGACTCACGCATGTCTGGTGTGCTTGCTGCATTTTGGAGCATCATATCTTTGTATAGCTAAATAAAGAACCGGTTCAACTAGTTTGATGCCACTTCAATTCACATTATGAATATAGCGCGACCACCATCAGGAAACTGGGACTGGAGCGTGACGGTCTTGCCTTCGTTGCCGGCTTCTTCGCCTACAAAATGAGGCGTGTCAATACAGCGCTTGGCTGTCCGACGTCTAAAGCACCGGAGGCGCTCCTGACCGTTGTGTTCAGCTCTCGGTTCATCACCATCGGTCGCGGCCGGCTCTGCGTGCCACAGACCTGGTAGATGGCGGCGTAAACCAGTTTAATTCTGACTTCTGCTTCATCACGGGCCCAACCTGCACCGGCGAGGCCAGCATCGTGAGGCGCCTGGTAGGCGTCATCAGCAGCCGAGGTTAGATGTCCGTGTGGCACGGAGGCTGACTCAAGTTAGGCTGCATGTGCGCATCGACTAGTTGCGCTAGAACTCCGCTCAGCAGAGCGCAGAAAGGCCGGCATCTGGGTAGGTGCGCCAGCATGTCACCAGCCAGCGATAGGATGTCCACCCTCACTGCCGGTCATCTGTCACCGTCTGGTTGGCGGCGCTCCCTGTGCCGGCCCGTCCTGGCGGCACTTGACATTGCTCTCGTATCGCCCGGTCCCGCTGTCCTGTTCGTGTGTTTTGCTCCTGCCGCTGTGACCAGGGGCAGACTAGCGGCGCTCCCTATGCCGGCCCGTCCTGGCTGCACTTGGCACTGCTCTCGTGTTGCCCGATCCTGCCGTTTTGTTAGCGGGTTTTGCTGTTGCAGCTGTGACCATTTACAGGTTGGCGGCGCTCCCTATGCCGGTCCGTCCTCACGGCACTTGGCACTGTTCTCGGCTCTGGTATTGCTATGGGGCAGGTGTGGCGTATGCCACTACATTGTTGCTGATGTTTACCGTGGGGCCTATCAGCATTGAATGGAAAGAACGACATACAAAGTGCCCTTTGCTCCACGAACTTCGATTGCGATCCTCCATTCGTGCTCTGAACCGGAATCAGTGCAGAAACCTACTAGGTTGACTACGCCGACGTGTAGGAGTGTTTTGGGATGATCCAAATCTAATCCTGAACGTATTGCTAGGGAATGCCACCAATTCATGCCTGACCGCTTTTGGTGCCCCATGTTTACAGTCCGTCCGCCGAATGTAGCTGGTAACTAGAGTGGAATTTCACATACTTTTGGGAGGGGTTAGCCCCCTTTAAGACTGGCGTGAGCCCACCTCCCTCCCGACAAATAATTTCAGATTCTAACATGTGGCACTAATGGGGCCTCTCGACGGAACGTCTTCCTGTTATCTCCATGTATTGTATCCTCCAAATCATTTTCTGGAAGTTCCACCCCTGCTGCTGAGCTGAGCTCACATATTCCAGAATAAAAAGGAACGTCTGGTTTTCACGCGCTCCCTGTGGTCCTGTCGATCTGAAAAAAGCAATTGTCCCCTCCCTTGCCCCCTAAATCAGCGGCATTGCCACATACCATGACGGGGGGATGAAAAGGTGTTCCGGTCAGTTAATTGTGCCCCGGTCAATTACTTTTGCCATGCAACACCATAATCCCAATACTAAATTTGATGCAGATTGAGGGACCCCCTCCTGAACCCTCCCATCGTACCGACGCCCACGCTTCAGGTGTGTCTACTGCATCTTGCCGCGGTAAGATGCTAATTCTCTGCGGTATTTGACATGTCCTGCGTCCCTTTGAAGGCTCTTTCGGGTACAATATGCATATAAAAGATACTGGAGATATTTTCCAGAACTTCGATGCTCGGAATTTTGGACCTATACCTCTTAAACCTTTCTTTCTCTCCCGTAGTGTACATACATACATACATATATCTTCGGCAACTTGTTGGCAGCTGTGACCATGTTAAGCGTACCCCAGATGACGTCAGTTAAGGACCTGCGCCGAAAGCTGCGCAGTAGGGATGACGCCACCTGGTATATATGGCCTTGATTTGAACAGTGCGGCTGTGGGTAAGTGGTCCAGGTATAAGATGCTCGTCTCACATTCGAAAGGTTGTGGATTCGAGTCTGTACTCTTCGCCCGCGACCAATCGACGTGAAAGATTGGCGACGCTACATGACTCGACGGTCGACGTGTCGTAAAACCAATAACCAACCCCAACGGTGCGACATTATTTGCCTATATGCGGCACATTCGGTTACATTTCTAGTATAAACGCTACGGCAGAAAGTAAAAGATTACCGGTCCAACATTAGTTGGTTTCAGGTGATTCAACATCAGTAGCTTTTAGGTAATCCAACATCCCTTGATTTTAAGTAATCCAACAATTCAGTTTGGGAAACTGGTTTTATTTTCCATTTTTGGAAATTACTTACATGACTGGGAGCCCTATGTTCCAAAAATGGGAACACAACTATGTTCTATTTATGAATCTGTTTCTGCCACAATTACAACCATTAAGACAAAATCCAAGTCACCATGCCCCAAAATCCAACTCTCCATGCCACTGGACACAAGGTTGCCTCATGGCTTCAGCATCTTTGTTTTTCTAAATGGCTGCACTTGAACTATTTGATTTGTTGGAATACACAGTGTATTTTGTGAATAAAATAAAAGTTTAAAATAAAACCAGGGTGAACAGCAGAGTGGGAAACTTACATTCCGGGGTGGGAGTCGGAGTGCATACCGATTTCTTCCGGAGTACATTTTCATTGACATTATTTTTTTATGCATGGAATCTGTTTACCAGTAACTGACCGGAAAAACCTAAATCAGTACCTACATAATATGCATAAGTAATATCATTCTCATTTTGGGTCAAATCAAATGCCAAAACATACAAACAAAGAAGTGAACAATGGATGGCACCGCCCGGCAGTGACCCGTAATAATTGGCACTGTTTCGTTTCTTATAACTCACAGGAGAAATGCGTTTTCCTTTCACTGTTGGTCTCAGTACAAGGCTAGCCATATGAAAAACAAACAAAAATACTTCACACTTCACCCTCAGCTCAGAGCGCATACCTACCTATGCAGCCAATTTCCCACGTAATACGAACGCAACTCCGCTACCGCACACACCACAGTTTGATGTGATCAAAGCAAAGGATCAGTCAAGGTCTTGTGTTTACTGTTAACTTGTGTGGACACTGTTAACCATGTGTTCAAAGTTGCTAATGGTTATGATGTCATATACAAAATACCTTGCATTGATTGGTTCACAGACAGATTTCAGAACAGAAAATGCTAACGCAGCCAATTCTGATCGGTGGCCTCCGGGACTCCGGAGAACGTCTCTTAAAACTGAGAACGTCTCTTAAAAAGTTTCCCACTATAGGGTGGGAGGAACGCAAGTATTCCGAGACGCGGCTCCAGATCCGGAGAACAGTGTTCTAAGTGCGCATGCGCATCATCCTGCAAGTTGCTGTTGGCACGTTGTTGTCGGCAATTCCGGTGGTTGAGATTGATGGAGTGTGTGAAGCTGATGTGGTCCGGCTGCTGACTGCTACAAAAAGTGATTAGTTTGAGTGGTGACCGTAAGTGGAATAACCAGCATTTTTGTTGGGTGTCGTTCTGTTTGTTTTTATTGATATCTTTGTTCCCACATTTGTGTCGGAGTACATGTAAAGCCCATCCTATCCAGTATGAACCCGGAGTGCAAAAATGTTTTCAGAGATAAAATCTCTTAAGAAGAGCCTTAATTCCCACCCTGGTGAACAGTGATTAAAATAACAACATATTAACCTACTTGAACTGGAGATATTTCCCTGATACACTGTAGCTGACTTTAAAATAATATTGAAAATATACTTCAACTACTGTTTCCTTAGGTGCAAAGCCCAACTGATATAATAAGGTGCTACCATATAGATGCAACCAGCTACAACAAATGATTTTTCTTTAATTCAAGCTAAACATTGATTTGAGTGCAGTGATGATGTAATAGCTTCCAAAAATGGGAACACTGACACAACAGCATTCTCATTTTTGGAAAATAGCATTCGCAATTATGGAAGCAATTTCCAAAAATGGAATATAAAACCACTGTTTCCCCAACTGAAATAGGTTTTAGGTGACCAGGCATCAGTAGGTTAGGATGGGGTTCTTTTTTGCCATTTTGCATTATTCTTCATTGGATATTGCCCCACCCAAACACCCTTTCCTTTATGCTTCCCATACTTTGTTGGGAAGAGAGTGAATACGGTGTATTTGCAGTTTAATGTAATTTTGATTCTTGGGAACTTTTGTCCAAATCAGATGTTTATGAATGTGATTAAGATCATACAACCATTTACTTTCTCTGCCATTTATTACTTTTCATTTGGTGTGGGTAGATACCTACAATTGATGTCATAACCACTATGTGACATACAGTGTGCAGCAGTGTTCAAGTAATGATTCCTTGTTAGGTGTGAAATGTCAAAACTGGTAGAGCAGGATGTTGAAATCACCATGGAAGTAATGCTATTAAAATGTGTTGTCTTGCAAACCCAGTGGTTTCGAGATAATCACATGTATGTCACTGTTCACCCTGTGTGTATTTTGAGAGGTACCTAATTTGCTGACACCAATACCAACGATAATGATGCAAACACCTGTGCTATAAACTGGCATTGTAAACTGGCAACTGCTATAAAGCACATCACAGGTAAACCCTTCACCTGAAATTGCGCTTCAAGATGTGCATTACCACCATCCCGGATCCATTATGGTGAGCATAAGCATGATACTTGTAAACAGGATTCAGTTGGAAACGAGGAATGAAGACTCCACAATGCCCACAAAAAGCATGATGTCGATACTCTTTTGGGAAGGATGTCAATTAACTGTTCAATAGGTGGTATATTCCACCCTATTTTGCAAATAATTTATCACTGGTGTGCAGTGTGTTCACAGCAAGTCATTCTTTTTGTTTACAATTATGGAAGATTGTCAGCAATACCTAAGCAGAGAAGAAAGTACATAATTATGAAGAGGTACACAAGAAGTACACTATTATGCATGTGCAAAATAAGATAATAATTACTCAGAAAATGGACTGTTATTCTTCCCTGTATATTGAGTGAACAATTTCCATTCTCGTCCCTAATTTCTCTGTTGATACTGCAAAGACCAACCCCACTTTAGGCACTATATAACCAAGGCAGTTGATGTGGCAAAAACACTAATAACTAGCTAACCCCACTTTGGGATACTAAATTATATAATGAGTCCCCTATGCAATGTGCCCAGCCAGACAGAAAAGCAGGGCACATCCAATTAGATCATAGATGCCTATTAATTAAAATAAAAAAGTAATTAATGAATGTAAGGTAGATCCCATTGGGACCCATGCTGGAGGACCCATCATTTTCACAAAAAATTATGAGCACATCAGCTTCTGTTATCTCATGATTTGCAGTGCTGTTTCAATAGTTTTGTGTGGGGTTGGGTTTGTTAGTCTCTGTACAGTAAAATGAGGAAAATACCCCAGCAAATATCTCATTTGCTGAACACTTATATAATATCGCATTCCTGGCAGTCGCTCATTGGTCAACAAATTGGTATCCCCCCTCAATCACCCCAGGGATGGTCTGTCAATTTTCTGGTGTCATATGTATGAGTGAAAATCCTTGGGTGATGGCTTGCAAATTAATGACATCTTATACTTGATTTGGGGGTGTTTCTCTAAAGTTTCTATGCTGTCTATTTAAATATTGGAATTATCTTGGTGAAAGACCCGCCTGTGCAGACAGTCTTCCATATTGGGTTCTGTTTTGTTGTGATTTTTCCATGTAACATTTTGCCTCCTAAGTAGCCTGGGGAGGTCTGGTTGGCCATGGAGGATGCACCTTTGGCATCACACTGGCATCTGAAATAATAGCCAATCAGAACAGAGCAATGCTGGTATTGGGCAAGTGGGCAAAGTCTCCACCAGTCCCACCCTATCTACTTCAAATGTTAAAATTAAGTCAAGTGTGTCCCCAGAATATACAAAGGTAGGTTGGTGAATCCATTGAGTCAGGACAATCATATGAAAACAGTCAGCGAAGGGTATATCTGTGGGAGTAATGCGCACTGCCAGCAACACCATCTGGCCAGTGCTCTAGTGATAAGTTTAAATTTCCTAGAATAATTATTTCTTTACCATGACACAAATCAGTCAAAAGAAGTTCCTGTTTGTATGCTCAATTTGAGGAAGGGCAGTAAACACACACTATGAATAGGCAAAAGTCATTGATAAAAATAGCATTGGGAGTGAGACCCAGATTGATTCAAACTTAATTCCATGATTTGCATATAAACAAACACCATGCTTAGAAATGGGGCAAGTTGTCAGTTCTCACTATCTCATGTCCTGCTATGTCTACAAACAAGGTAGGCACTGTTTGCAACAACCGTGTTTCATTAATGACCAGTATGTCAATTTTTATATCTGAGAGAAAGGCAGATGTGTACAGTATTTTGTATTGGATGCAATTAAGGTTCACTAAGTCTATGCAAAGTCTGGAGGAGCACACAACTTGCCTGTTGGTATTCAAGGGAGCCCTACATGTTAGTTTAAAGGTTTTTCTCCCTTGTTACTATGCCTACTTCTGTAACTCATGACATTGTGTGTATGTTAGGCCCCTATGAATGTAAAGGGACTTGAGATTGTCATGTTGGGCCACCTGATGAGCCTTTTCTAGAAGCTATCTTCTTTTAGTATCAGCTATTTGAGCCTTATTCCTGATTAATGCAGACAATATCTGACAGGACAACCTCATTGCCCATGATTCTCTGTGATGCTGCATTTGATTTTTGTTGTGCACCAGGCAGAGGTCTAGCACCAGAACCACAGATAATGATTGAGTCATTTAATTTTTGCACTCCTCCATCTTTCAGTTCCTCTCATATTTCAACTCTGAGCTTAGCAGGGCCAAGTTGAAGAACATGAGCCTGGGCTGCCACACCAGATCCTACAGACTTCAATGTCTGCACCTGAACAGCCAGAGCCTAGACAGCCTTGCACAGTGTCTGTATATGTCTGGTACAGCTGTCCAAATGCTCCAGCACTCACCCCAGTCCCTCCTGGGGAAATGGGAAATGGGCGCAAAATGACCAATGCAGTTGACATGCCCTAAAGCACAAATCCGCCACCACCATCCTCCTGGGGAACTGGCAGCTCATCAGTCGGTTGGTGTATATGTGTGCAATGCTGTCACCTCCATGCTCAACAATTGCCTGGATCACAGCCTCAGATAGACCAAGGCACATTATTGAAGGGTAAAACCAGCAGCTGCACCTGTCCCATCCTATGCCATCTATGGCAACAGCGAGATTGCAGGTAGAGCACTTAATGTTAGCTGAAGCATCACCACCTGTCACCACATTTGCATAGGTTGTCCCAGCCTTGTCCCCAGTACTAGTGCCATTGCCATCAACACTACCTGGTTTAGCACTATCTCTTCCTTCACCACTGCTCCAGGGTGACTGAGCTGTACCACTAGCCCCACCTCCTCGTTCATGTCCCTTCTGTCTTCTTGGCATATTTACTCTAGAAATTATGGTTTACCATCCAGGTTACAAGTAGTGCATGCAATCCAGTTTTTTTTCAGCTTGCAAGAAGAACTTGACAGCTTGGAATGCTTACAGACCTCACAGCTGGCATTTCCAAGAATATTGGGTAATAAGTCCTTTGCTATCAACCTACAGATGATATGTCAATGGCTGATGTCAGTTTATGATATAATATACAAATGATGCTGGTATCAAAGAAGCAAGCATTAAAAACTAAAGAACCTTAACTTAGAGGCTAACCTGAGGGAACATGATAGCTAGAAACAAAATTAGGTGTAGTACAGCCTATGATACATAATTAAAGCCAAATGAAGCAGCAGACTGTGATGACTATGCTAGGATCTCTGCATAGTCGGCTCAAACCTAAGCAGTTCCTGAAGCTATCATTGTTAGGCATTTTTTAAATGTTTCAAAATACCTGAAGATTGACATAATGCAAATGTAGTAGCATTTTCAAGAAGGGTAATGAGGACCCTATGGGAAATTGCAGGCCAGTTAGTTTAACCCAGCAGTCACTGGGGTATTTACACTCACACAAGTCACTGGGGAACCCCTTGTATCTTTGCAATCAATGAACCGATTTTGCCAATTCAAAGGACATTCAATATTTGTTTCAATTCAATAACTGCAATTGAGAGATAATCATTTGTGTTTGCCTGAAGGTCACTGGTGACATCACAGGTCATGTCAAGTAGAAAGACGACCATTTTTTGGAGCTCATTTTTATGAAAATTAGGACATTAATGTAATATAAATGTTCAGCTGTGGTTGAATGCATACATAGTATACCTAAACTTTTCCCTGTAAACACTACAGCCTCAGGTCAAGTAAGGTCACTTGTGGGGAGGAGGTCAATTTGCCATTTGTGCTCAGCATACAATGCAATTCATTTTCTAGGATACATTTTTGCAAGGATCTGGAAAGATTAACAAATATTTGTATATGCTGCATAATTTTGCATATCTGTATAATCTGGCATGACTCCCATGAGGTCACAGGAAATGCCCGGTGAAAATATTTGAGTGACTCTAAAAGTGCACTTTTTACTGCAAACAAGGCCATTAGAGTAACATAAAGCTTAGGTGTTGGTTGATGCATGCATTAGATGCAAATGATTATACAATCCGAACTTGTCATAGTGTCAGGTGAAGTCATCTGGGGAGAAGATGTCAAATTGGCATTTTGATCCATTGCACAATGCGTAACATGTTTGTAGTCTACATTTTATGAGGAGCTAAAAAAACCAGACATACACATTCATATATATATATATCTCTCTCTCTATTATCACAATACTCTCATGTTCTGTTGCATCCAGTATGTCCTACAGGAGGTCATGCATTAGACATAATAATTACAACTAGATTGACCTACCAATGTTAGATTGTGTTGGATGACAGCAAACATCAGTTTCAGGCAGGAAAAAGTAACACCTGCACTTGAGTTTGTGATGTTGTTATAACATGACATGTCATTGTACCTTAAAACAGATATATGTTGTTGAATTTAGCCAGCCTGCCACTGGGTGGGTGATGGTAGTGTATGCCGGACCTATGACCTCACAGGTAAGGATGTCTGGTAACAAATATATCAATTTTATAACAACTTAAACATCCTTCCCAGTCCTAAGTGGTCATTATATTTGAACGACATGAATAATATCAAAATGACCCAGAATGACCTAGTTGAAGTCACATGGTAACAATATGATCTCTGGTACTCCAACTGCACCGGCATTGATCTGTCAAGATGCATTGGTCTGATTGTATCTCATAACACACATCTGCGTGAGACATTAAAAGCAGCACCTACACACGATTTTATTATGTCATTAGAACATGGCCTAAGGCATAACATAAAGCTTAGGTGTTGGTTGATGCATGCATTAGATTCAAATGATTCTACAATCGGAACTTGTCATAGTGTCAGGTGAAACCATCCAGGGAGAAAATGTCAAATTGCCATTTTGATCTAGTGTGCATCTATCACACCTTGAGATAAATTTCTTTACACAACATACTCTAGGTGTTCATTTAAAGGTACTGAAATTATCAAGCTGCTGCCTCAATTAGTTTGGCTGTTATGGCAGATAAACCAAAAAAAGGGAGCACCTTCCCTCCCTCCCCGGTGACTCGTAGGTTAACCTTACTAGTTTGTAATGTGTTATGAAAGCTTGCCAATGAGAAGGTCTTGACCTTGATAGGCTGAGTGTCCCTTTTAAGGGACATTTCAACGACATTACATTGTCCTTGACGCGAATTGTCGTTCTATCCCTTAATCTTTACTTTTTCCGATGTCGTCGTTACAGACTATTGAGTCGGCTCCGAATGGGTGCAGTGCGCTAGACTGCAACTGTCCCAGTCCCCAAGCCCCTTGCTGTTCGGCCAGCCCATATCATCACTTTCATCCCATACAATGTTGTATGAGAGCTTCGAGGATGTACCGCACTTGTAAGGCAATCCAAATAAAAGTCTGTGATGGACCTATGGGTGGTGCTCAAGGTGTCCACATGTTTTTTTCGTTTTGGTTTCAAAGGTAAATATAATTTTCAGTGTTGAACGTCAGAGTCCAGGATGCCAATATAATTTCGAGTTATTGCGAACGAGGCCTTATATTTTATCACTTAGAGCCTGTTTTGCTTTTTAATTTTAACTTGCACCACAATATTTGTATTGGAGTACTCTCCATATTGATCAAAGGAAAGGTGTTTGAGGTGACATTACCCAGTGCGGGCAGCTTACCATAAATCTCGCACCTCAGCCAGCACTTTCCATTTGTCCCAGAAGGCAAAGAGGTAGTGTGGTTGATTTGTGTTCTGGAGTCTCGGGCTTATGTCCAAATAGGAATGGCTTTATTTCTGTCTTTAGTATGCAATTTGATGAATACATTAAGGCGTTTCATCTCACATGGAGTAAAACTGAAAGTTTTTGAAAAGGGTCAGCACGGGTTTCCCCTGGTTCCATATGACCAACAACGACTGTGTGCAAAAAACTAGAGCGATTCATCAATATTTACTGGTCGCACAGATTGACCACTTTCAATATTTCGAAAAAAAAACGGAAAAAGTGCGCACGACTGTGATATTCACTTGAAAATGAAACAAAATTCGATACAAAAAATGAACGAAAACAACCAATTTGAGGAGGCATTGATGGGTGATACAGCATTACGCATTGAACTTGGAGATTAATCCACTTTTCGTTCGCTTCACGGTTCTTCGGTCGTGTTGAACCACCATCAGGAGGAATTGCTTTTGATCCTCGTCTTTGCTGCGGGCCTGAAACTTTTGGGTCAGGGCAACGCCCCTCTCAGCAGCATCATTGACCACCTGGAGGCCACGGACGGTTTCCCGTGTTCCGGGGTCTTCCAGGATCTCTTCCACGTTTTGGAGGTTGGCCTTCTTCCCCGCCAGGAGACCAAGAGTCTCCAGAGTCCTCGCGGTGACGAGTCCTGGAAGTCCCCCTGGGAAGGTGGTGCGCGTCTTCCCCTCGATCCGTTTGAGTCCCTTGGGAGTGGCTGGGCGGCTCAAGTTGTTGATCATGATAGTCCGGTCAGCGGCAGACATCCTTTCATCAAAAAAGGCCAAAGCCACCCCTTGCTCTGCCAGGTACCAGAGGTGCCTCCGGAGAGCCTTCTCCGCTCTTGAACCCAGGTCTTCATCCGGGAAGAGGGGGAGGGGTTGCAGGAGGTCCAGGTCATTCTTTGGGGCCCATTGTGCGATGGGCGCCTCATGCCAGAACTTGACGTACAGGAGACTGACAAACTTGGCCAGGCGATGGACCCCCCGTTCCTCAGCCCTCGTCAGCTCAAGTTGCTTGTGGAACAGGACCAGCTTGAGAATGTAGATGGCTTTTGTCATCCACCTCGCTTGGTGGTACGCTCCGGGGGCCCTGAAACGAGGCGCGTTTCCCTTCCATCCTCCAAGGTAGAGAAGAGAGAGCTGGAGAAGTTCGCAGTAGTCCTCTCTTGGATGTACTCCATCCCTGATGACCCGCTCCAGGAACACGACCATCTGGATCCTCTGGGACTCACTCCATGTATCCAAGGGCTCATCCTCATTGATGGTGCTGAAGGAAGCCTTGTCCAAGAAGTCCCACCTGTCTTGGAACCTCTTGAAAAGCGGGATATCAGGGCCCGGTGGTCGTCCGAAGAGAAGTTCGTAGGTGTCCTTCAGCAGCAGCTCGTAGATGTGATGCCTACATGTAAGCCAAAGAAGGGGTCTCCCAAGGGCCTTTTCAATATTGATGCAGGCTCCGCTGATCATGCCACTATTGGAAGCAGTTGTGTCGAAGGAGAGGGCGATGATCATGGCCGCTATCTTCTCATGCGGTCCCAGCAGCTTCAGGACGGCAGCCGCCACTTCTTTCCCAGTCCCATCAACAGAAACAGGCACTCCGAGAAGCTCCTCGAAGTTGACTCCAGTCAGAACAACAGCGATTCTCTCCTCCAAAATCCGAGATGAGGCCGCACTTGGAATTAGTTTCCCATCCCAGTGGAGAACAATGGGAGGGGGACTTCGGAAGGCTTCTTCCTCCAGGTGCCTTGCTTCGGTTTCCCGATGCTTTCTCCTCATCCGATGCACCGTAGAGGCTGAGGCTGCAATCTCCAAGACATCGTTCCCCAGGGCTGAGGCTGCAGCGACAAAGGATGCCGCTGCTTGCCTGCTGGACAAGTTCTCCCGGTCCCAGGTCGTTGTCAGAGCTGGAGTCATTGGATTCTGATTCTTGGAGGGAACACTCCTCCGTGGAGTCTTGTTTGGAGAGGGACCTCCTTGGAAGTCGTCGTCGTCCGAGATTGAAGTGGATGACGCTGAGGAGGAAGACTCCAAGTCGACCTTTTCGAACATCTCATCCACTTCCTTCGCTTGCTTCTTCTTCCTCATCTCCGCTTTCTTTTCCTTCTCTGTCTTCTTGGCGACAGCGGCCGCATGAGCCTTGTCCACACTGCTCATTGAAGAGGACTGCCGGTCCTCCCGTTGGAGCTCCAGGAAAGCCAAGTCTTCTTCCGGAACAGTGCCCATCTCTGTAATCTTTCCACTCGCAATGTCGAAGAGATCTTGCAGGTCTCCCTTCCAAATTTCCCTCTTCGTCACGGCGGCCGGTGTCGTCCGGTTCTGCTCTTTCTTGAGGCTCGTGAACTCGGTGTGCAGGCTCTTGATGTTGCGACGAATCACATGCTCTGCCTTCACAGGGAGGTTTGCCTTCTCCCATACTTGGTGCAGCTTTAGAGAGACGCTTTTGGCAGCCTCAGGAAGGGTTTCCCGGAGCACCTGATGGTGGTGGAGGAAGACCAGGAGGACCTCTTCTCGGGAGGGCGGGCGGGGTCCCAGGAATTCCGGCTTCGTAGACTTGTCCAAGAGCCACAGGAGGTTCTTACTTCGTGTGTTGGACATGACCTGAAAAAAGAGAAAGAAGGAAATCAGGATATAGAGGGGAATCTCAACTCTCCCCCCACTCCCACGAGGAACAACACAGAAGGCAAAAGTGTGCGACCCCTAAACATGATCCGATTTCGCCAAAACTTTGCAAAAAGTAGTTTTTCTAGGAAAGGTGCTCGGGCAAGCCCGTGCTGATAAAATTATCACACTTCAACATTTCTGAAACACCCTAGAATACATTGCATCTGCAATCACTTCAGATCTGAATACATGCTTGAAGGTACATTACTTTATGAATACTCCAGGCAATCTGCATATGAATACCCCAGGATTCGACTGCATTGCACTTTTAACACCTACACCCCCCTGCTGTTAACCCCTGTTTGTCTGTCTGTCTGTCTGTGTGGCGGTTCAACTCTTCTGCATGGATTGTATTAAGCTGCTTGGAAGAACAAGTCTATATTCTGCGATTACGGTGGTTCACTCTCTTGGCAATTCTGATGCACCTGTTGGGTTTTCCTCCCAAATTGATACAACCAGCGAAGGTGGACCGTCGTAGGCCATACTTGTATTTCGTCTGTCGGTTGACCTACACACTCTTGTCAGGTCGCCAGACTAAAGAAGTCCCGGTCACGCAGTCACAAGTCACTCACATGTGACTTACCTAACCAGGCGATACTGCTATGCCAGTGTCTTACATAGTTTATCCTCTATTCCTAACATACTCCCCACTCGAAAATAATGTCATGATTTTCGAAAATCATCAATGAGCCAACACTGGCGCGGACACTGCGATGCGTTACAACTCACGCGATACTCTTGGCGTGTTATCACTAGAATATCACTGAACGTACCGAGCTGGACGGCGAACTGACCGACCAGCGCGTGTCGTCTGTGGCGATTGCGCTCGCGCGCGTGGCGGCGCCGTACGTATGTCCTCCCCTCGCGCGCGCGCTCCTGCCGAAGGTTGGTCGCGACGAGCCGGGGCCGCTGTCGGAGGAGCGGCCGGTGTCAGGTCGGTGACTGATGAACTCGATGTAGCCGGAGTCGGATCCGCAGCAGCTTCTAGTCTATACAGCTTACTCAGCGGCCTGCGGGTCCGGCGGCCGCGTAGAATGAAACGATCTCGAGGTGGTTTTAAATGGACACCATCCGATTGTGGTATGTCTCCAAGAGACAAAGTTACCGCCATCCTCAACATTCCATCTAAAACATTACTCAGTTATCTCCAAAAACACGACAACTGACACTATTGCGCATGGTGGAGTGATTTTAGCAGTCGATCATAGCACTCCCTTTCGGGAGATAGTGTTGGATACACCACTTCAAGCCGTCGCTGCGACGATCATCATCAACCGATGCACAATGACTGTATGTTCAGTATATCTTCCCCCTGGCCGCTCTTTGCCATCTGTAGAGCTAGAGCGTCTGATGCTCCAACTGACCCCACCTGTTTTGATCCTCGGAGACTTCAACGCACACCATGTTGCGTGGGGTTGCTGTATCACGAACTCTCGCGGCCGGGCGATGGAGAGTTTTATTCTGGACGAATCCCTCTGCCTTTTAAACACAGGTGCAGCCACACACATTACTCTTCCATCTGGTTCTACTTCCGCGATCGACCTGAGTCTCGCAAGTCCGGCGTTGTCACACTGTCTGTCCTGGTCAGTCTCTGAAGACGCGCTTGGGAGTGATCACTTTCCAATTTTTGTACAATACCACGACATCGCAGTTCTTGGCTCCCGACCTCTACGGTGGAATTGCAAGAAGGCGGACTGGGAGAAGTTTGCCTACAACGTGGAAACTTACCTTTCAGATTTGAATGCTGCCAATATTTCAGTGGAGCAGCTGACAGCTGGGCTGGAGCACTCTGCCGTCACCAGCATTCCACGCACCTCTGGTGCACCACGTCGCACCCCGGTCCCTTGGTGGTCAACGGAGTGTGGGGAAGCTATACGTGCACGCAAGCTAGCGTTTATAAAATTCATCAAAAATAGCAGTACACCAAATTTAATAGCATTCCAAAGGGCTCGAGCCCTAGCACGTCGCTCGATACGGGCAGCGAAGCGAATGTCATGGAGAGACTATGTAACAAAAATAAACCGATCTACCCCCACAAATCGGATATGGTCCCGTATAAAGCGCATAGCCGGCCACTACAACTCTGTCCCTCTTCCCGTACTACGCGTGGCTGGTATAGATGTGATTCACCCCACCGAGGTTGCTACTGAAATAGCCGGGGCACTAGCAGCGCGGAGTGGAGACGCAAACTATGATGCTGAATTTCTTTACAGAAAAGCTGAAGTAGAAACTAAACAAATTGACTTCTCGACATCTCATAATCTAACCTATAACCAATTATTTACTATTAGCGAACTACGTTCAGCGATTAGAGGCCTTAAGAGCGTTGCTGAGGGGCCTGACAACATACATAATGACATGTTAAAACATCTGCCCTCAGGAGCACATGAAACACTCTTAGCAACATTTAACAGAGTCTGGGAAGAGGGTTGCTTCCCGGCTTCCTGGCGAGAAGCCATAGTCATTCCAATAGTGAAACCGGGGAAAAGCGGTTTGGAGCCACTTCATTACCGGCCTATCGCCCTTACCTCTTGTTTGTGCAAGCTTCTAGAGAAGATGGTAAATGTGCGACTGATGTGGGTTTTAGAATCACAGAACCATCTTACTAACGCTCAGTGTGGTCTTAGGAAAAGCCGTGGTACAACAGACCATCTTTTAGCACTCGACACCGCTGTTCGTGTCGCATTTGAGCGCAAGAGACATGTAGGAACTATCTTCTTCGACATTGAAGGAGCTTACGACACTGCCTGGCGACATGGGATCTTATTGAAAGCTCGACGGTGTGGGATTCGCGGAAATTTGGGTGTTTTTCTCCAGAATTTTTTTAAGGAGCGATTTTTCCGCGTCCGAGTGGGCCATGAGCTGTCTGAGCGCTTTCGCCAAGTCAACGGAGTCCCATAGGGTAGTGTTCTAAGCGTCGCTTTGTTTGCCGTGCTCATAAACTACATTGGTGATGCACTACCGCAAAATATCGGCCGATCGCTGTTTGTCGATGACTTTGCCATCTGGTTCTCTGGCTCCAATACATCGTCGTTGACACGACAGCTCCAACTCGCGGTAAACAAGCTCCAGAGATGGAGTGGTAGAAATGGATTGCGCTTTTCCACAGACAAGACAGCCGCAATTCACTTTTGTACTCAAGAACTAGCAATAGACATATATGGCAAGCGCATCCCAACTCGAGGAACCGTAAGATTTCTTGGAATGCAGCTCGATAGTCGGTTGACCTATAATCAACACTTTAAGACACTTAGGGAGAACTGCTTTAAATCGCTCAACCTGCTCAAGTGTATTTCTCGAACCTCATACGGTGCAGATCGTAAAACACTCATGATGCTGTACCGGTCCTTGATCCGATCCAAGCTGGATTATGCATGCTATGTGTACGACAGCGCCTGCACTACCAATAAGCGTGTCCTTGACACTGTACACCACGCTGCATTACGCATCATTACGGGAGCTTTCCGAACCTCACCAATCGTTAGCTTGCTGGCAGAAGCCAACGAACCACCACTGGCACTAAGACGGGAAATGCTTGGAATGCGGTACGCCTGCAAGTTGCGTCAGTTTTCCACCCATCCCACGTACCCAGCGGTGTTCTCACGACATATGTTGACACAGTTCCGCAGTAGGCAACGGGGGACGGCCTTACCTTTCTGTGTACGTATCCGTAAGCTCCTTCAGGAGAGCAGAACGAGAGTATCTCGAGTGGCGTGCGTGGAGCAGCCATCGATACCCCCGTGGAATCTGGTGTCTCCTGCAGTTGACCTGACACTCGCAGCGATGCCTAAGGGCAATGTTTCCTCTGAGCTACTTCGGATGAAAACTTTGGAGCATCTGGAAACGTTTGGAGGATACACACGCATTTTCACAGATGGGTCGAAGGGTGATCTTGGAGTAGGATCTGCGTTTGTGTGCGGTTCCTCTGTCAGATGTTTTACTTTACCTAGATATGCCTCGGTGTACAGTTCGGAGCTCGTTGCAATCATCAAAGCGCTTTCCTACGTCGAGATATCGCGGGATGTTGATTATGTCATCTTATCTGATTCCCTCAGTAGCCTTTTGGCACTGACTGGATTCTACCCATCTGACCCATTACTCCTTGATATTCTGACTCGTTTGACTGCCATACATCAGGATGGGAAGACTGTTCACTTGTGCTGGATCCCCAGCCATGTGGGTGTTCTTGGAAATGAACGCGCCGATTCCGCGGCGAAATGGGCTGCCCGGAGACCGCAAACACGTGCTTTTCCACTGCCAGCCAGAGACCATCTCCCCGGAATATCATCATATATTAACACCAAATGGCAGACGACCTGGAGCGGACAGACCAACAATAAGTTGCTCGCGATAAAGCCACACATTGGAGACTGGCCATCGTGCTATCGCAGATCCAGAAGTGACGAGGTGACGCTGTGCAGACTGCGTCTCGGCCACACACATGCTACTCACCAACACCTCTGCGGCGACGAGACCCCAGTGTTCCCGCTGTTCAGGAAACTTGACCGTACGCCACGTACTTTTATCGTGAGAGCACTTCTCAACAGAGCGAAGGTTGTTTTATGGAAATACTACACGGCTCAACACATATCGTGGCATCCTGGCTGATGACTCAAACATAGTTCGTTCTGGGAACATATTCCGCTTTCTGAGAGCGATCGGCTTCCGGGCCATCTACTCACCCCGGTAACACCTGCATTTGCATTGTCCGCATAACTAACTGAACCGCTGACTTGTAAGTTATGGGCGCTAAATGATCACGCTTTGGTCGAAGCGCCCTTAAACCCAAATAACTAACTAACTAACCTCCATGACATGGGTGCATATGACCATTCCTAGGTCAACATACGTGCATTTCAGCAAAATTCCGAGATAGCAGTTCTGTAGACAATTCATGAGCGCTACTTTCCACCATTATATTACGTTCAAAAATGTTTCAAAAAAAGTTAACTTACACCACCTACCAGCCGAAAGCGGATGCCTATTTCGCCACCGACCGAAGCGAGTCCCAGGTCCCGT
>JAOTOM010003331.1:77500-149106 GCA_034440615.1 Ashinkailepas kermadecensis
GCCTGCCGTAAGACATTTATGAATGAAATAAAGGAAGAACTGTTTGGTAATCATTGTACTTGGTAACCAGTGACACTTATTAGGCTTAGAGAAGATATATACTACATTTTCGTTGAAATAAATAGAATAATTTCGCTTATGCAGCATGCAATTGTTTTTGAATGCACACATAATTACGTATAAAATAGATATATCTATGTTGTGCTTCCCAGCAGTTTTTGAGTGAGGTATACATGGTTTCCTAATAACAAGTTTTTTTCCAGACATATTACATTACTTGACTATGGTACATGATCATTGGCCTTATGGATAGTAAGTTGAATGGTTTTGTGAAGCAAATTGCTGCTATCATTTCAACATTAATTCTCCATTAATATTCTCCATATTCTCCATTAATTGCTAGGCACCTCCGGTCTAGCCATATAGTCGTCCGAGTCAGGTGAGAGGGAAGGTAAGCATATTGTTGTAATAATTTTGCTGTACTACCTTGTTACGTATGCCCTACAACTAGGTTCTAACACGTCCTTACCTTGGAAAATAAAATATTTAACCCATTCTTGAATATAATCTCAGATGACCCTTACGTATTCTCATTTTGAACGCGTTCGAGATAATTGTAATTTCTATGATGTTCAAGATATCAGTAGACAAGTTGAAATGGGTCCTGACTTCAACTTAGAAAGAAACATAGCTATTCTCTATTGGAGTACAAGGTCCATTGTAAATAAATTTGATGAGCTCAATATCTTCCTAAACCAACTGAATCATAAATGGAGCTTTATATGTATTTCTGAAACCTGGCTATCAAAAGAAAATGAACAGAAATTTAACTTAGCTGATGAAGATTATGAACTATTCTGCCAAAGAAGGAACACAAAATTGGAGGAGGGTCCGCAATCTATTCCTTTAAATCTCTAAAAACAAAACAGGTCTATCCATTTGATTTTGTTGCTGCTGAAGCTGAAGGTGTTTGTCTCCGAATATAATTGAGTAATAAACAAACCATTTTGATATGTCAGATCTATCATGCACTTTGTCATCATGCACAATTCTTGTCAGAATTTGAAGAGTGCTTAACAACAATAAACCATCTGAACATGCCGACCTACATCATTGGAGATTTAAATGCTGACCTGTTATCAATTCCAAATGACCACTTTGCAGACTCAGTTTTCATGTCTATGTACTCTCATGGTTTTCTTCCTCTAATATCAAAGGCAACTCGTGTATGTGGTTCGTCATGCACATTAATTGACAATATTTTCTGTAATGATGTATCCAAAATAAAACAGACTGGCATAATTCACTCTGATTTCTCTGAGAACTTCTCTATTTTTACAACATCAGGATTTACAGTTCAAAAACCAATCAATGCAAAAAGAACAAGAACTAATTTTGACTTTCACAAAATGGACAGTCTTTAGGGAACTTTAGGGAATTTTTTATGAAAATGATCCTGAAGAAGCATGTACAAGCTTAATTAATGCATATAAGAGTGAGATTGATACATTTACATATACTCAAGTCTTATCGAGAAAAACAGCCTCCATAAAACCATAGATTTCACCTGCAATACTATGTTCAATCAATCAAAAGCAGATATTATTTAATCACAAACTTAAATATCAAACTGCTGAAAGCAAGAAAAATATAACAAGTATAAAAATACACTGATTGCAATAATTAGAAAGGCAAAAATACTTCATTATGAGGCTGAATTTGACAAACATCAAAATAATCAAAAACAGACATGGAAAATGCTTCACCAGATACTGAGGCAAATTACTTCCAAACATAATATCTCTGAAAAAATGAACACAGATTCAGACATCACTCTGGAAAATGATGCAGATCTAGCTGAAGGATTCAATAAATACTTCACAGAAATTGCACCAAAATTGAGAGAACAGATTCCTCAAAACAACACCAATGCTTTAGAATACATACATACGTACCCAGATATATCAATGGCACTATTAACAGTAACAGAAAATAATTTAGATGCAGTGATTGCTTCTTTAAAAAATGTTGGGTCAGGAATTGATGGAATAAATTATAGGATATTTAAACAATCATATAGGTCAATATTACCACACTTAAACCATGTCATTAACCTATGCCTGAATAGTGGGATCTTCCCCAAGCCATTTAAAATAGGTGTTGTCAATCCCATCTACAAAAAAGGTGACTCAGCAACATTTTGTAACTACCGACCAATTAGTATTCTTCCATATATGTATGGAACATTTCACACTACACAACCTACTTTCTGATAAACAATTCGGTTTCAGAAAAGATATGTCCACATATATGCCTCTTCTCTTAATACAGAGCTTGATCACCAAAGGATTTGAAAATAATGAATATGTTGTCGGAATTTACCTTGATTTAAGAAAGGCATTTGATACTGTTGACAAGGAAATATCATGTGCAAAAATGGAAAAATATGGTGTGAAGGGAAATGCAATTAAAATGTTAGTCATATCATCTATCAGGAAGAACTCAAGCTACCACAATCAATAGCAGCACCTCTGCTTTCAGAAAAATTGAAATGGGTGTACCACAGGGCTCAATTCTAGGCCCCTTACTTACTCTTTATAATATATATAAGTGATCTTGTAAATTTGCATGCAGAATGTCAGACATTTCTATATGCTGATGACACGGCTATTTTTTTTCTCAAAAGCACTGACCCTAAAGAGCTTCAAAAAAAGATAAAAAAAACTCCTTGCCAAAAATTTCACAATGGCTGCATTCAAATCTTTTGCCATTAAATTAAACCAAAACTGTATACCAGCTGTATAACAATCACACAACTAATATTGATGTTGAGATCAAATTTAATGGGATTGCTATTTTGCATGAAAATCCAGTGAATTACCTTGGTGTATACATATATGAAAATTTGAAATTTGCATCCCATATCAGCAGTGTCTCAAACATAATAAGTTGTAACATAGGAATGATATCAAAAACAAAATATCCCCTAAGCAAAAATCACCTAAAATTGTATAATGCATTAATTATCCCATATATAAATTATTGCTGTTTTCTCTGGGGTACAAACTATGCTAATCAGACACACAAATTATCCTTGCTTCAGAAAAGAACGATGCGCATTATTGAGGGTGTATTTCCCCCTCAGAGTGCAAAACCTATCTTTAAGAAATACAAAATGTTAAAAGTCCAAGATATAGCAAAACTTCAGATGTTGGTTATTATGCAAAAAAAAATAATGTATAATCAGCTGCCTCATTCTATTAGACCTCTTTTCACAGAATCTCTGAATACCCCATATTCCACAAGGTTACAAAACCACTTCCAACACTGCTATTCAAACAAAAACTATCGTCTCTTCACCGTTGAATGTTTTGGACCTAAGCTTTCGAATATCATCATAGCAAAACATTTCCTGCATACAGAGATACCAAATTCTAAGACTGCTCTAAAAAATCACATAAAAACATACTTCTTGAGCAAATACTAAATGATGTATGCATTCACTGTTGAATACCAGGGAATACACATGTGTGTGTGTGTGTGTGTGTGTGTGTGTGTGTGTGTGTGTGTGTGTGTGTGTGTGTGTGTGTGTGTGTGTGTGTGTGTGTGTGTGTGTGTGTGTGTGTGTGTGTGTGTGTGTGCGTGTGCGTGTGCGTGTGCGTGTGCGTGTGCGTGTGCGTGTGCGTGTGCGTGTGCGTGTGCGTGTGCGTGTGCGTGTGCGTGTGCGTGTGCGTGTGCGTGTGCGTGTGCGTGCGTGTGCTCGCGCGCGGTTTTAGATACTTATTATTGATTTATTAGATACTTATATTGTAATGAATTAGATACTTAATTAATGCATTAGATACGTATGTCGAATAAATTATTGTTGCAATAACTTATATATATATATATATATATATATATTGGTAGTGGCCAGAGGTGCACAGAGGCAGATATTGTAGTTCAGGTGTAACCATTTCCCTGTTAAGTACTGTTTTGCGCTACATACGCCTAATGGACCGACGAGTTATATATGATTATGCTCACCTACTACAGACGCCTAGTGTACCAACAAGTTGTATGTGATTGTGCTCACCCTTTACATACGCCTAATGGCCAACAAGTTGTATATGATTGTGCCCATCTGCCACAGACGCATGATGACGGCCGAGTTCCAGTTCGTCCCGCCGCCCGAGGCGCCCGTGTTTCGGCCCACCGAAGAGGAGTTTACTGATCCGCTCGCCTACATCAATAAGATCCGACCGATCGTCGAGCAGACGGGCATAGCTCGCATCATCCCACCGCCGGTCAGTGCTCTCATCCCACCTCACCACCGATCAGTGTTATCTCACCACAAATCAATGGCCGTGCTCCAGCAGAGCCGGTATAGTATAGCATAGTGGGGTAGCATGGGCAGTCGCGGCTAACATAGCGCCCGGTAACCATAAGGCTTGATTCAAGTTTCTAGCTGATTCGAATTTCGGCTTTCCCAGAAACGTTTGACATTCTAATTGCGACTATGCACAGCCTAAGCAGCACCTGGCCGTACAAATACCGAATGCTTATGACGTTGATACCAATTTCTTGTGACGCAACTCCCGATGCACAATTACTACGGAAAACAGGAACATCTTAGTTATGTCCCTCACAACTCATATCTGAACTGATCGCTTTGTTTTTATAAAGCGAAGGGTGGGCGTTCTCCGTAAAAATATTGTTGTTGGTGCTGCTTTCCTTCATGTTTATTACCTCTTCTATCTACGCTTCACTTCATCTGGTGCTGCGACTGAGTGTCTTAGTCCGTGTCGCGTGTGTCAGTGTCGCGGTCCCCCGACTGGTCCCGGGACAACATGCCGGAAACGCGCTGCCAAGGCCCTGGACAAGCCGCGAGGTGCCTGAGGCACAACGCCAGGATCCGCGAGGCTCGAAGAATAGCACGAGGCCCGAGAAACAGCGCCAGGCTCGAGGCACAGCTCGAAAGTCCGCCGGTGTTGGCGAGGCCCGAGGCACACTGTAATGATGCCGTGCAGATGCTGACTGTATTGCCGCCGCAGGACTGGCAGCCGCCGTTCGCTGTAGATGTCGACAACCTCAAGTTCACGCCCCGGATACAGCGGCTCAACGAGCTGGAGGTACGGTGCGCCGCTCGTGTCTGCTGCATGACGCCGCACGGTGCGCTGTTTCGAACTGTTGTAGCTGGGGAAGGCTGGTGACAACACATGTGACGTTGGTGTTTGTGGTGAGCCCAACCTTGCTACGACTATGAAGCGATTAACAATGAAAATGCGCCGATCCCTTCAAATGTTCGTTTATCAAACTCCTTGCTGTTTTTGGCGGGTGTGACGATACGTGTAGCTATATTCAAATCGTCGCCAGACGTATTGACGCTGCAGTGTGTTGCGTCGCGTATGTCGATCTCTGCGCTCGTTTCTGGTGTCGGGCGTCAGCGGTCAAATCAACGGTCAAGTCAGCAGTTAGGTTAGCAGGATAACCAATTGTCAGGTTGTCAGGCGGATCGGTACTCAACAGTCCGGTTAGAGTTGAGTCAGTAACCAATAACTAGACCAGCGGCCAGGTTGACAGTAGTCAGGTCAAGTAATGTGTCGCGTATCGCCAGGCGCACACTCGGGTCAAGCTCAACTTCCTGGACCAGATCGCCAAGTTCTGGGAGCTGCAGGGCTCCTCGCTTCGCATCCCGCTGGTGGAGAGTAAAGCGCTCGACCTGCACGCGCTGCACGTTGAGGTGCAGAAGGAAGGTGCGTCTGGCGCCGTGCGGACCTGTTGAGGGGGGGGTCGCGGACCTGGAGACGTTGGGTGGATACGTCGCCATGGTGGTACCGTGAGTAATGTGCATAATTGGCTTCTGTCGTTGCACGCCCGGCGTATGCTGATTATCGTGTAGACATGGTGATAGCCTTCTGTCTGAACCATGTTTGGCACAGTCACCAGTTTGGTGTGAATTGATGCCTGTCTTTCTCACATGGACGAACAACGTATTCATACATTCGATAACGGCATGGGTCGCAACGTGTCTGAAGGCTGACATGGTGGTCACATGAGACCCTGATTCTACAGGCGGACCTGAGGTGGTGTCTCAGAATCGGCGCTGGAACAAAATCGCCCATCGGATGGGCTTCCCAACCGCGAAGCACCATCTCAGCTTCACCTTGAAGCACCACTATGATAAGATACTGCTGCCGTTCGATATCTTCAAGGCTGCTCAAGCCAGCGGAGAGGTAGATGCACACTGAGAGCTATGGGTTGTATGGAATTGCCATTGCATTCATACACGCCATGTCGTGAAGCTAGGCTGTTATGGAAATGTGTTTATAAAGATGTGCTTTAGTCGAGTATATGCTACGATGTGCCATGTTCCTCATGCCTCGGCTGCTCTGATCTCCGTGACTCCCATGTAATGTGGACATATTGAAAATTATTGTTTTCAATCTACCTTTTCCTTATTGCACCCGTTTCTCATACAGCAGCGGATCCTATTTGACTACACGCACCATTGCGAGCTTATGTTATATAATATATGTATAGGTATGTGTATATATATATGTACATATATATACCTAAATATATATAGGGTAGGGTCGGCTAAAATGAGTATAGTTTTACCTTTCCAGTGTAATATCTTCCAAACCAAATAAGATATCAATACTGGGTTAATGGGATGTTGACATTACGTTTTCTGACTACGATGTCCAGTGTGGCACACATTTTTTTCGTCAACTGGTGTTCTTTGGCAAGCATGTCTTCCGAGAAAAGTCGACTATACTCATTTTTTGCACTTTCGCAAAAAATGAGTATGGTGATTTCGACAGCCAATTGTGCCCAACCCACTGGATTTGCGACATTGAAATTCACGCCAAAAATGGGTGTACTATGGGTGTTTTAAAAAATACAATTATAAAAAAAATGAGACTAGCCATTTCCTGGTAATTCCAAGTTTAACAAGGGCGTAGTTGTGGCTGATGTAGGAACGGAAAAGACACGGTTCGGAATGCCCTGCATAACACTAGTTGAGGTCACTGACTTCGCAGACGATGCAATTATCAAAACAAAATATGAGACAGCTGTTTCCTGGTAATTACACTTTATTAAAGACACAATATTGGCTGAGGTCGGAACAAATAAACACAATGGTCGAACGGAAAAACACAACAGTTGGGAATGCCCTGCAAACTACTAGTTGAGATCACGGACGTCGCCGACGATCTCGAACACGGAGGCGTGGCGGTCTGGCGTCACCTCTACCTTTCCGAGAACCTCGTGCGGGTAGACAATCGACTTGTCATCTTTCTCTGGGAAGTAGTACTTCTTGTCCGAGCCCGGCAGCTTCTTCAAGAACAGGACATGCACCGTCCTGGTAGTCGCCGTGGAGTTCGTCTGGATTTCGTTAACCTGGGCGAGGAACTTCTTCTTGTCCAGCTTGACAATGACGAATTCGGAGTTTTTTATCTCCTGATATGGTACGGTTTGAAGTGCCTCCTTTTTCGGCGGCGGTGGTGCCTCTGGCTCCGAATCACTATCCGGGAACGGCTCGACGATCTCGTCCTCGTCGCTAGTCTCGATAATTTGTCGCTTCACGGAGGGCTTCTTGATCTTGTGTGCCAATGGCAGCTCCTTCCGCTTCTCGGTGCGCTTCATCGCCTCCAGCTCGAGCCTCTGAAGAGAAGTTTCGGCCGTCAGAACCTCGCCGCTCTTGTTCTGAACGCGGCTGCGGCGCTTTGTCTTGTTGGCGAGGGCCGCCTTTGTCTCATCCGACTGTTCCGGGCTGAGGATACTGAGCACGGCTTCCTTGAGTGCCTTGCCTGGGGACGAGATGTCATCGCGTGCCGTGTTTCCGGCTCCGACCATCCGGCTGCGGACCTTCTCCGCGTTGACGGGGTAGAGGCCCGATCCGCGGAAGCCGGCCACGGCGTGGGCCGAATCCAGTTCCTTCCACAGCTGGGAGATGAGCATCGGGAACACTGATTTGTCAACGGCGACGAGTCGTGACTCGCGCTGCCACCGCTTCAGGATTGCAGGCCAGGCAACCTTGACCGGCTTGAACACGGCGACGTCGAGGGGTTGGATGGCGTGGCTGGTGTGTGGTGGCAGACACACCACTGTGATGTTGTTTTCCTTCGCAAGCGCCGCTGTCCGATATGTCATGTGCGAGCCGTGCCCGTCGTAGACGAGCACCGTGGGCTCGCCACCGTGCGTCTGGATGATCTGTGGGACAAAGATGGTCTGGAACCAGCTCTCGAAGATGTCGCCCTCCATCCAGCCGGACGGTGTGGTTCCATAGGCCGTTCCCGGCGGGCCGTCATGCATCCACGTGTCAAACGGCTCACGCTTGGCTTTGTACACAACAAAGGGGGGAAAGTAGTTTCCCGTGGCGTTCACGCAGAAGAGGACGCTATAGATCGCTTTCCCGCCGCTGACCGTCTTGAGGTAGGCGTCACGTGATTTGCTGGGCACGATGACCTTTTTCGAGCGCGGGTCGGTCGAAAGCCCGGTCTCATCGAGGTTGTAGATGTTGCCCGGCTTGGCCTCCAGGCCTAGGTCGATGATCGCCTTGTTGTACATTGTGAAGAAGGCGTCAACCACTTCCTCTGTGAGTGACTTTGCACGGGCGATTGTGAGAATCTCGGGCTTGCGCGACGCGAGGATGCCGGCGTGGCGGGCCTTGAAACGTGACAGCCAGTCCTTCCCGAGCGGGTTGTCATTCCACTGCGTCTCCCGGCCGAGGTTGTTCAGGTATTGCTGGATCAGGTCACAGATGTCGCTGGAGTCGAGTGGGAACGCTTGGCGGGCGAGATAAGCAATCACTTCGACCAATTTCTGCTCCTCGGCCGTCGTCAGTACTGCCGGCCGCCCTGAGCCAGTGGAGCCGGTGACATTGATGCCATTGATGTGACGGCGGAGTGTCTCGTACGGTACGCTGCTGTCCTTGGCCGCCTTGTACATGCTGGCTCCATCCGTCACCAGCTTCTTCGCTTTGTCCAGGTCTTCCACCGAGTATTTAGGCATGGTGCCGGGTGTCACCTCAGAAAAAGCGGTACAAAAATGTGTGTATTTTTGACAAGTACAGAAGTTTGTTTGCAACACAATCACTGGAGATGGTTATTACACTGGAGCAGTCGACATCGGAAACATCTCAGAAACGTTTTCGGGGACTACATGAAAGTGAACAGGGTAGTAGCCATGTTCAAGTTGGTACTTTTCAGACTATACCCATTTTTTGCAACAAGTTTTCTAAACTATACTCATTTTATGCAAATTCACAATTAGCAAAAATTTAAGTATTCCCTTTTGGATTTCGGCTTTAATTTGAACGGTGTCAGGAAGCTTAGTTGATGAAGATAATACATGGAAATCTAAAATAATGTCAGAGTTGTAAATTTTTTTACCAGGGTTCACTTTTTGACATGTACTTTTAATGACATTGTTGAAAAAAAAAAAAAATTTTTTTTAGCCAAATTCGTAAAACATTTAGCAATGAAAGTATTTGGAGATGTTTAGGAACGTATCTGGACGTATTATGTCTTTTTTTTTAAACTTATTTCAATAGATAATTACTGCATAATACATTTTTTCCAAAAATATACTCATTTTTTGCCTATACTCATTTTAGCCGACCCTACCCTATATATATATAAATCGGAAATTATCGCCCTTTTTAGACCTAAGATACGCGTTTAACAAAGTACACAGTTCTGCCCTTCTAATTAAATTACACCGAATTGGTATCAAGGGCAGACTGGCCACCTGTGTTGCCAACTTTCTAGAAAATCGTTCCTTCGTCGTCCGCTGCGGCAATGTCTATTCCCGGCTCCACACTCTTTCCAACCCTCTTTCTCATTATGCTCAATGACGCACTAGAACTTCCCCTAATTTCTCCCCTTCTAAAATAGTATCTGTATGCCGATGATTTGACTATTTGGTATACCCACCCATCGGCAGGTGGCTAACCACTGCGGCATCGGCAGCACGTAACCACGTTGTTGAACTCGCCATGACTCACATTGATTCATGGTACTCCCTCTGGGGGCTTCAGATCTCCCCCACTAAATCGGTCACTATGCTCTTGGCGGCTTCCCATGTATTTCCCACCTAACACGCCGCTCCGCTATCGCGATCAAATTATCCCCCTCCAAACCTCCTTCAAATATCTCTGGATTATCCTCGACAAAGGACTTTATTTTGGCCCCCATATTATACAGCGCTGCGCTGTGCGTCTTAATCTCCTGCGCTACATCTCCGGTCGCGAATGGGATGCAAACAGGACTACTCTTAACAAAATGTATACTGCCCTGATTCGTTCAATCCTGAAATACAATGCGTTTATCTTTGATCATATATCCCCCTCACTCACCAAATCATAGAATGCACACATCACCCACCCCGCCTCATCACCGGAGCACACCGGACCGGTGCGGTGCGGTGTGCCACCAGTCTCCGGGGTGAGGCCAATTTCCCTAGCCTATAACACCGCAGAACACTACAACTCGTTATATATCACTTCCGGACAACAGCACAGCTAAATCACCCCTCCAATGTCGCACGGTCTAAACTCCCGGTTCGGCGCTCCAAAAATAAAAATAAATGTAGCATTGCTATTCACTTAAAGCACGTTCTCACTTGCACACTGAAATTTTCCGATGTAACCCCTGACCGAATTCCCCCCTTCTCCCATTCTGGCACATGAAACAGCCTAAACTTGAGTATCTCTTTAGGCGCAATAATACCCTACTTACCCTCATCGACGTTCAAGCCAAGTTTTTTTTTGAATATATAGAGGCCCACCCACAACACATTTTTACACTGACGGCTCCCGTACCAGCAATGAATGGTACGGGCGCCGCCTGGTGCGGTGGGCCCGACAATGGTCAAACCAAATTAACACTTTATCATTCGGTATACACAGCATAATTAGTCGCCATTCTCACTTGCCTCCAGCACATCATTGCACAACACATCACTGCCCCTACTACAATCTGCACTGACTCACGATCCTCCGTTGACGCCCTCGCGGCCATGCACAACACCACGCACCCCACACTCCACGCCATCCGACACCTCTACAATGACAACCACACACACACGTTCAGCTCATCCTCCTCTGGATCCCCGAACATAGGGGTATCCCGGGTAACGATCGAGCGGATGTTCCGGCCCGGGCGGCGATCGACCTCCCTCCCCCCCCCCCTCCCCCAACGAGGGAGTTCAGTGCCCCCCGGGATCTCCTATCCCTAACAAATAAATCATTTAAGAAATATATCCAGGCCTGCCGGTCATAACGCCACACACCTACACGCTATCAAGCCCACACTCTCCAACCAGCACTCCCGTTTAAACGAGCTGGTGCTCGCCAGACTTCGCCTCGGACACACCAGATTGACACATTTGTACTTTTTATCGCCCACGCCGCCCTCCACTTTGTAGCACATGCTGAGTCTGCATTACGGTCGCCCAACTTAACTGTCCAACATATGCTCCTCGTCGTCGCGCCATTCTCCTCGTCGTCGCGCCATTCTCCTCGTCGTCGCGCCATTCTCCAGTATTTCACCAACATCCATACACAAATTTCGCTTCGGGCTCTTCTCGGGAATGAGGACCCCCTCACTCCTAGAGCTACTTTTCCGCTTTTTACAGGACAAAAAACTTTCCGAACTGATCTGATTTCTCTGTGCCACGTTACCTGGTTCAAGCTGATTTGATGTGAAGTTAAACGCTATATAACACGCGTTACACTCGTCGTTAGCTATATGACTTCATTACACACGTCTTCCTCTCCGACGTCGTAAAACACGCATATAGGTTATTTCACACTATATAGGTAGGGGGGACCCATCCAAATTGGCCAAAACGGACGGTTTTCGTTATAAATTGCGCTTGGTTTTTACCAACGAGTTTTCCAAGCAAAGAAGAAGAAGAACCTTGGGTTCTTTTACGACGCATTCAGCCGCTAGGTAATATAGCGTCGCCAACCTCTCACGCCGATTGGTTGCGGGTGGACTCGGTAAATTCCGTCGGTTGTGAGATTCGAACCCACAATCTTGCGATCAAGAGTCGGACGCTCTACCAACTGAGCTACCGCGGCCCCGGGTTTTCCAAGCAGCTTGGGTTTTCCCTTCTCAGGGTTTTCCAAGCTATAACTTAAACATACACCTACACATACAAGGCCGGGCCTGACGCTCACGACTCGCTCTGGGCGCCGGGCCTCCGCTTCGTTTCAGGTCGCAGGTGGGCAGTGGAGCTTGTTCGAGGCTACAAAGCTGCCCACCCTCCAAATGTCCTGATTGTTATGCATGTATGCATGTATGTATGTCTGTACATGAACCTATATGCCATGCATTTATCGGCCCTTTACGCCACGTTCTTTGTTTACCAGCGTCTCATCTTTCCTCTCTTGCTTAATCGATATAACCCGATGGCACATAAGCCGCATTAACGTAACCCTTTCCTTAACGTAACAAATCTCTAGCGGATGGCACTCTGCCTCTGCTAAAAAAATGTGTGTATGTATATATGCCTATATTTATTAATGGTTATATAGCAATTACTTATAACTGCAATCTGATTTTGTTCAATCGTCATGTATGCCTTCCACCGCTATTTTGCTTCGGTGATAGCCGACCTCGGCTATGCCATTACCAAACTCAGGTCTGTATTTGCCCGTTGTCCTATTGCGACACGAAAGTAGATTGACCTGGCGTGACGCGACCTTGACCTGACGGGGACATGACGGTGAGCGCAGGCTGAGCAGCCGGCTGAGCAGCCGACTGAGCCGCCGCCGACGACGCCGGTGAAGCCCGAAGACACGGGCAAGAAGATGGCCGGTGGCACGCGACGCGTCACCAGGCCGCATGAGACCACACTCGACCACGACGCCGTCCAGGTACGCTCGCCGCCCCTCCCGCTATGCCGGACGACGTTGAGGCGTGACGTCGCCGAACCATGCCCAGACATGACGTCACCAGGCCACGCCCGCACTTTGCGCCGCCGTAGTATGTGTTGTGACGCTTGGTGCTGTGTTTAGCCTGCCTTGGCGCTCTGTGTGTTATGCGTGGTGCCCTTGGAACGTGCATTGTGTAGTTACGGCCCTGTTTTATGTTGTGCGTTATTTTGTCCGTAGTTTCCGGGGCAGAGCGACTTGGCGAGCAGGGTAAGAGGTCCTCAGTTAACCAAACTATGGATATGTTGGCTGATGTAGTATATCTGATACCATCTGACCATTGTATGATTGTACTACAGTATCATGTGATAATATGTCGACTAGCCTGGATTGAGCAATGAGGGCTCGGACTTCTTCCCTGTTCTCCATCGAAGTAGTATATCGCGTTGAGCTATCTGTGAGCTTTCCTCATCCATCCACCACTATTTTCTGGATAATTTGCACACTTTTCAGCTATGTATTGTTAGAGCTGAAGGAACTGTATTCGAAATCGTTTTTGCTTTGTATAAGGTTCTCAGTAGATGAGTTCTATCAGTTTGCTGTAGCACCCGGCTAAAATGCAATTTCTTTTTCCGGAAATACTGATAAAATAAGTTATATAAATAAATATATACAATCAGTCCCTTCATGTATAATTAAAGGAATGAGACTGAACGCAATAACATTGGGCTATATTGAAATTCCCAGTATGCATACATGAATGCATGGCGAAGTGAGCATATCCATTGTTCATGATGGGATGTCTTCAGCCTCGGTCTTATCTGTGGTGTATCAAGGCGCATCAAGGAGGCATGTTCAAATCGTAATCATGGCTTGGCTGAATCATAATGAACTTAATTACATTGATGTGCATGCCAAGCAGGATTGGCAGTTTTTCCCACCAAACCTGTTTTTGCCGTTTTTTACCACTGATATAATTGGCATACCGTAAACGCTTACAGATTTTTACCGATAAGGGGCCTGGAAATACTTAACTAAGTCTTTTTCAGACATAGAAGACATCATGTTTGTATGTCTATTAGAGTGCCACGTATCATACGAAGTGCTTAATACGAGGAAATGGGCAAAATTGGAGCTGAAAATGTCACAGGAAGTATATCCTTCGCAAGAAGCTTTTGCCTGTTTCAACCAGTTTTTACCGGTTTTTTTAAACAGTTTTTTTACCGGTGCATACCACTAGTTTTCCAGGTAAAAATCCCAACACTGACGCCCGCATTCACAAAAGTCCAACAGCTCGTTTTGTTTTGTCAGTACGAGTTATGCCCACTTTACTAGCAGGCCATGCGCAACTGCTGTTCGTTTCTTTTTCGTACTAAACAAAATTATTAATCACCAACACATTACTAGCACAACATTTCACAATGTCCTTGCACCAATTATCTCTTACAGGACGGACAACGAACATGATGCCATCAGCCACGGGGGTGGTCCTTAGCTATAGGGGTTATTTTTTTCTAATTTGTTCACGACCAACCTTTCAAATGAGTTCAGTTGCGGGTCAAATGGATGTGTATAAAATATTGTATGGATCAATTTAGAGGTTGGCAATCAATTCAATTTATGGATGAAGTTAGATGTTGCACAACGACCTTGAAGTTTCACGCCTATAGGCAATTTATGCATCATCTTATAACACAGGCTACTGGTCATCTTGAAGGGTTTGGGTCATTGTGGACGTAGAATAAATGGATTCGGATTCGCATTCGGATCCCCCTCCCAAATGGGGGTATTAGCCGGTCATAGGAGTATGTGCCAAGCGGGGGTATCATGGACGCCACTCCACTCAATGTTTTGCGATCAGCGTGGATTTTCCGCTATCCGGAAGCTGTTGACGATGTGCTGCGACAACTTGGAGGAGGTACTGGAGTTAACTCTCACCACAGGTGAGTAGTCTACTGTGCTCTTGAATGAGTGCCACACCTCGCTCTGCATTGTCGTTGGGTACTTGAATTCCTTGGACAATAATGCATGCTTTCAGGAAGTCTCCTCGTGAGTTCCAGGACTCTGGGGGTGTAGACAGGTATCCCATCGGGAGATTCATTTTCTCGAAGTCTCTTTGGTCACCAAGTTTTCCAAACCTTGTCCCTGGATAGCTTCAACTGTGACTGTCACTCGTTTAGGAGGGTCTTCAGTTCCAGGTTGTTCGTTCAGGGCCTTTGCCATCAAGCTCTTGGTGGTAGATGGCACAACGGGATAAAAAGCTGAAGGCCACTAGACCTTCCGACAGATGCTATTCGTCGGAAATTAATTTTGCCATAGTGGTTTTAGAAACTGCTTCAACAATAGCCTCATAGGCATGGATGGCTTTGAGAAGGTCCAGGTCATTTCGAGGAGCAGATACGGAAAGCGGTACCTCGATCCAGTACTTCGCATGCACAGAAGCAACGAAGATGGGCAATCCACGCAAACCCTGCTCCTCTCTTGGAGTCAGCTTGAATTGTCCACGGAACATCCATACATTCCATGAGAAAATTACCTTTGACATCCAGCGGGCATGATGCATGGGCCCAGGACAATTGAAGTGGACTCCTAGGCAGGGTGGGAATTTTGGGCTTCTCCTGGAGTATGGAGACCTAAGGACATTTTATTCTCCAGGATTGTGACTGCAAATGAATGCAAATGTGATTATGACTGCAAATGAACTTTTTTATTCTCCGAATGAAACGTGCCAATAATGGATGACATTTTGTTTACAGGATCTCAGTCCAGCTCCAACAATGCAGTTGCAGTTTCCAGTCCATCATACAAATTAGAAGCCTGGACAACAGAACAGAAGAGCATGGCATAGCAGGCCATAAGGCATGAAATGCAGATTGCAGTCAATTGCCCAGGAAGCATATCATGTTATATCAGAATGCCTACAAGTTTGTGGTGGTTGTTTGGATTGCATTGTGCATGTGTCAAACCTATTGCATATTATGCATGTGACCTATTGCATGTGTATATGAATCAGCAAATATGCTTGGAATAAATACATTCAACTCTGGCTATACCTATACATTTATTTTGCCTGGAAGAACTGATATTGAAGGTGCAAGGAAATGTGGCTGCAAAATCCCACACATTTGTGGTGGAGCCCTTGGTTATATCAGATAGCTACGGATCGCACAGTTACAAACTATGTCCTGGCCCAGTTTGGGCCCCAATCAAGGCCGAACTCGGGGGGGGCTACTCAGGTCAATCGTTGGTGTGCACGATGCCCACAAATCCGAACGAAACAAAAGCATCAACATAGCATAAAAGCAATAGAGAACAAAATAATGTAAATTTCTGAGCTAGTTATTACCTCAGCCTATTACTCTCCAGGATATTTTCACACTGGCAGGACGGCGGCCAAGCGCAAGCACTAACCCAGATGAATCGTCATTCGGCTTGCGCCAATCTCGTCTCATTATGAATAACAAAGATATGAGGGATTAGTTTTTCGTATGTCTTCAGAATTCTGTCGAAATGACACTTTAGAAGGAAAGATTGGAAAATACCACGATTCTTCTTGATAATTCCGGGAGATACTGGCATTACACCATAAAAAAAACTCCATTATAAAACCTCTCGTATTGCTGCCATAATTTCCTGCCATATCTTGCCAACATAGTTGGAACTCGAAATATATACAATGACGTCAAATGTTCGCATATCGGACCCGAGGCAAGGCTATAGAACACCACCCGAGGTCCGTTCTCCAGCCGCATTCCAATCGGAGACTACCGGAGAACGTAATTCTGGACATCTCAGGCAGTTTTCAGTAATTCTGTTAATTTCATGAAATAGAGCATTCAATTTCGAATTGAAATGCATAAAATAGCATCAGCTAGCGAACTTCATTGATGGCAGAAGACCTATTTTTGTGAGCCATGTAAATGCTAAAAAAATGCAAAAAACCTTGGGTTACTTTGGTATGAATTCCACCTCAATTCGCAAAACTACAGTAACCCATCAAGAGAAAAGCATCTGAATAGTAGTTTTATCACTTCAGCAACTACAGTAACTGAGCATGTACGGAGTTTAAACGTTCTCCGGGCTATTTATGGCCACAATTAGACGTCATTTAAAATAGTTACGAAAATCTGTCATTTGATACGACCACCCTTGGATCCGTCGCCGTAAGGCGCACAATATCCGTACTAGAGTAGGAGAATTAGCAAATTATTGGGACGGTCTCGCCCGATTCATGTTTTGATCTAGGATAAAGACAACGTAATTTCACGATCATGAACATATATCTTCAGTGTATTGATTCCCACATAACTGAAGGAAAAAGGTAATACCGTATTGACGTATGAAATCCTATTAAAGGCGACAGGAATTGAGGTCAAGCAGCGGTCTTGAAATTGTGTAAATACTGCAGTCATGTTTACACAGCGACCACGCTTTGATCGCGCGTATCGCCTCGCTGCTTCGTCCCCTTCCCTTTGTGCGAAGATCTTTGTCTCGATTGGTTGTGTATACTCGGGTTGAGACAAAGTTTTGAGGGCTTTCCGGAAAAAACCTAGTAAGTGCGGGTGAATTAAGTGGGCGTGATTGAAGTGACTTAGGGTCCAGTAAAGGGGTGTAAGTTTATATACTGTTTGGGGGCGAGGCATCCATAACTGCATATTTTAACGTCAGGCCTAAGGTGGTGCGTGATATGAATGGCACATTTTTTTTTTGGGTGGTCAGGCCAATTTTTTTATTCTCCGACTCCATGGACAGGAATATCTTCTTTTTTGGAGGGCTCCGATACATTTTTTTTATTCTCCGACTCCAGGTCAGCGAACCACTTTTCCCACGCTGCTCCTAGGTGGAGTTCCTCCAAGGAAAATCAAGAGAGCTCCAGAAATTATCGGTAGTCATCCCAAAGATCATGTCGCTCTGCCAAAACTTTCTCAACCCAGGAGTTTCACGACCTCGAGACGACGAAACTTGAGTCTTGTGGATGACTAGTGTGCCCTCCTCGTGGTCAACACCAGTTTCAAGCACGTTCTGGTCGGCAAACTCCCATTTTGCCTGGAGGCGTTTGAAAATAAACACCCATGGGCTATTGATTGGCACCATGAGTGTTGTATAAGCAGCTTGCACAATCAGCTTCATCACATGGTGCCTACAGGCGAAGTAAAGGAGATTCTTTTTTCCAGTGTTTACTCTATAGTCATGTATGCACAATCTATACGTCATGTGTTGAAGGTCGTCGTATCAAATGTCATGTCAACAACTCTTCCGGTCAGGCCCCACTCTTCTAGAGCTTCAACAACAGTTTTGGTTTGCTGCAGTCCAGTGCCATTCGGGATCCTGGCAACTTGGAGGAGCTGTCTGACTCCGCTGTCCGACACGAGGATGGGAGCCGATCGACGTGTTCTTGAGTCGTCAGATACTTCAAAAGCTTACCGTCCCAGTCTGCTATCAATGGCACTTCAGCAGGAAACTGCTTTCAGGCAGAAAGCGAATTGCTCTCTATGCAGCTGTCGTTCCTGCCGGATGGAGAATCGATTGATGTTGAGCTCGTCAGCATTCTGCCCGAGAGAGCGAGCAGTCTGGTCAGTATGAACGTTGCCTTTCAATCTGTCACTTTTGTCCGATCAAGAACCTCTGCTAGGGATGGAGATACAATGTTCTTTGTCGCCCTTCGACGTTTGGAGAGACCAGGAGTGGCTTTCGCATCTGCAGTTGCTCCCACAACACCAATGCCTTCTTCAGCGGGCACTTCCGGATCACCGCTACTTCCCGTACTTGACGCCTCCACCTGTAAGCCTTCGAAAGAGGTTGAGGCTGCTTGTTGAGAGCGAAGCTTCCTCTCCTTTTGTACCCTACTTCGATTGGAGGCGCGGCTTGCTCTGGCAGTTAGGAGACGTCCACTGGACCCATATTTTCTCTAAAGCCTGGCTCTTTGGACAAGTAGGAAATGTTTATCGTCCTGAATGGGGATGTTCGATAGAGCATCTGCAGTGGCTATATCAAACAAGTCCTTTAAGGTGGGCTTGAGAGCCTCTCCCTTCTCGATTTGGGGAGTTGATCGCCGACTTTTTCCCTTCTTCATTTGCTGATATTCAGAATGCAGTTTCTCTACCTTAGCAATGGCGTGGTCTTTTCGAACCGAAGGGATGCGGGCTCTTGCCCAAAGCTTTACCACCCCATCCACTACGGCAGCAGCACTACTACGAATAGTGAGTTTCTCCTTCTGATGGTAATGAAGGAAGTTGCCGAGGACTTCGCCATTCGATGACAGCTGGGACACTTTCAGATCTTCTTTGGTGCTGACTAGGTAATTGTGACTACTTCAACTTGCAATGTCAGGTGTCACTTATAGTCTTACACTCTCATGCAATATATACACACCGCTAACTGTATAAATAATTGTAACTTTATGCTTTGAAAACACTAATACTGCCAAAGACCTGCAGTTGATAATCTGCAAAGAACGAATTATTTAAGAGTTAGTAAAGTTATTTTCTGAAAATATAGTAAGCAGTGAAACTTCAATGCCAGCGTGCAACCTTTAAATATTATTTCTAATTTTTTATATTTTTCTGAGGGGTTTTGGACCCACAGGAACACGTCTGTGGGGGGAGGGGCGGGAAGCATAACATTAATAAAAAGCTTTCAGAACCACCCTAATGGGGATTGGGATTGGTGGGGGCAGAACTTTGTAAAGGAATACCAAACTCCCTTAGCGTGGAAAATTAAAGTTCATCTGCTCTTGGCTACTTCAAACCTATGCATTTTGTCGGGTGTTTTTTTACAGTATGGTATAGATATAAACCAATACTTACAAATATATAAATGGAACCTCATTGTATTTTGAAAGTACTGGGATGGAAAGCCTTGCCAGTTCAACCAGGCGATACGTAGCGTGTAACTAATGTTCTAATATGTACACCATGAAGATCCGATGAAAGGTGCAGAGCAGACTTAGAACAATTGCCCATGTCTTTTTCGATCTGGCCAAGAAACGGCTAGCGAACATTTCAATGTGTCCAGAGGTGCAGCTATTTGCGTTATTATTTATTCTGGATCTTCGTTTGCGGTGTTTTCCGTGAACCCAAGTATGCCATCGTTGGCAAGCACACACATGAGTAAGTCAGGTTCAGTCACTTCCCTGCTGAGGGATCTGTCATGGGCGGCGAACGACCCTGCAGCAAGCACACACTTGAGTGAGTCAGGTTCAGTCATTTCCCTGTTGAGGATCTGTCAAATGGGCGGCAAACGACCATGTAGCGACTGGCTCATACGCACTAAGCTACCACTATTAAGAGTCCCTAGAGGCTGAGTATGGAACTTTATTCTGCTGTCTTCATTCTGAGGTAGAGGTATTCTCGGCCGAGTTTAATTCGGGTCGGCTGAGTTTCCGGTGGTCTGGATCAGATAATAACCCGTTCTCATTACATTGCCAGTTTATGAAGTTTCACCACGCCCCTTTGTAGTCCCATATTAATAATTGTCCTACATTCTCCAGCCGAGTCCCACGGCCCTGATCTGAGCTGTACCGTTCCACGACAGGAGCTGGCCGACCTTGGCGGAAATAACAAGGAGTTGAAGCGTCTCCAGTTCTACGGCGCCGGGCCCAAGATGTCTGGATATCAGGAGAGCGCCAAGAACAAGTCGCCCCGCGCCAAGAAGATACTCTACGACCTGGATCCGGTATGTCCGAGTGGTCTGCGGCGCGTCCTATTTGTCGGCCGGGCGGTCGCCAGTGCTGCTAATCAGGAGCGATGGTGTTGCACTGGACGGGCTGTGTGTCGGTAGCTGGCCCGATAGTCCCGATAGCTGGTATAGCTGGCCCGATAGCTGGTCGGAGCGTCCGAACGTCGTTGCAAATGTGTCGATGACAGTCGAGGTGGCGCGCTGTTGCAGCTGGCACGGTACGTGTGCCACACGTGCACCAAGGGCGACTCCGAGGAGTCGATGCTGCTCTGCGACGGCTGCGACGACAGCTACCACACCTTCTGCCTAAACCCGCCCTTGGCCGAGATACCAAAAGGTGGGTCAAAGGCCGATTTTTTTTTTACTCAGCCTTAGGTGCTGGAGTGTAAAGTTGTGCATATACTTAATATGACAGCTCATCAGCTCGATGTATGTCCTGCATGCAAAAACTTATAACTTCTCCACTCGTGTACTTTCGGGACGACGCCGGCGAGACCATGTAATCGACGTCATAGGCGAACTGGAGTGGTTGTCGGCTCATGGTCTCGATGAGTATCACCCACTGTGTTTGTTGAAGAACATCAGGACAATAGGTGAACCAAGGGAGTTCGCGTAACATTTTGCTTGTTGATAATATGTAAGACATGGCAGCACGCGCCAGAACATACAATTAAACGTGCTAAATATCCGAAAATATCCCGGGAGGCGAATACTTACACACAGACCACCCAATGCTTTTAACACTCACCGGGCCAGAGGCCTCGAGATACCTTCAGGTTTTCCGCGATAGCGGCCGAATTAGTAGGCACAATTTGTAGGCGGTATTGTAGGTAAGTATGTTGATAGATGTTTCATAACTTCAGAGATATAACAGATGTTTGATAACTTCCCACACAGTCTTGGAAGGTGTTCCTTTCGCTTGCAATAGACTCCTCGCTCCTCTATCATCTCATCTAGGCATACAATTATCTATATTTCTTTATCAAGCTATGCTTCTTAGTGGTGTGAACTTTATCTCTCCAATTTCCTGTTTCCATTTTACTTTCCTATTATTCATGTTCCCTCTTTTGTGTGCTTCCAGTTCAAAGTTCATGCACAATCATTATTCGAAGTTTTCCATTTCCAGATGTAATCACCATTTCCAATTGGCTCTTTCCTTCAGTACTGAGCAGGCCCAAACTTGAAGGAGCTACATTATGATTACTAGGGAATTATTTGAATGATAAGTACCCTCCTCGTGAACGTATATTGTCACAATGTAAATATTATACCTTGTCTTAACCACTAAACATCAACACTGGATTTTCAGTACTTCATATCAATGCAAGATCCCTCAAGAATAAATTTTATGATTTAATTCATTTTCAAACAAGGTCTAAAGTTGATTGGTCAGTTATTTGTGTGTCAAATACATTGATTCTACTTGTTTGATTAGGTGCAGTGCTGCGTTGAACATGATTATGCGTAAGAAGAACACGTAAAATAACTTTATGCTCGTATTAAAACCAAGAAATGGATCCAAATTCGCACTGTATATATATTTCGGTCACAGGCCTTCCTCAACAGTAAACATTTTGCTTCAAAAGCTATAAAAAAAAACACGCCAAGTGCATCTCGCGACACCGCACAGTGAATCGCCTTCATTTTGCATATCACAATATCTACATACTTGTAAAATACATACACACACTAAGCATAAGCCCACATCAAGGTGTAGGATCCGGGTGTGTATGCATGTGTCAGCTTGAGACCCAGGTGTGTGTCCGTGTCTGTGTGTGGATGCGGTTATGTGTTGCATATGTGATTGCCTTAGGCGGTGTAAGGAACCGGGTTTATCAGAGTTCAGGATGCCGTCATTGTGTTTAATGATGGCTTTTTGTTCCTCATCTCTATTGATTCGCTGATTTTGAGCTCTGCTACATCTTTGCAGACTTCCAGAGTGGATATGCTGAGTGTTTTAGAGTCAAAAGTGCTACTCTCGTGAGTGATTTTGAAGTGTTCGCCAAATGGGGTGTTAGTGGTTTTATTTTTTGCATCTCTTAACACTCGCACGTCCGGCGGTCCGCGCCAACTTCGCATGTCCGGGGGGGGCAGATGTCTGCCCCCCCCCCTAAGATCTCGAGAACTATGCTAGGTAGCGACAAACGGAAAACGGCTTTGGATAGCTGGTAACAAGCTCTCGCAAGTATTTCGGTCATTTTCTCGCTCAGGTCAATATTTACGTCGCTGGGTCATCATATGTCAAATTCGACCAGATCGGGTGGGACCCTCAGATATTGGCACATATATCAGGACCTGTAACAGATAGAAACAAACTGCAAATGCTATTCGACAGCCCTTTAAATGTGCTATCGATATACGCTGTGTAATTTAAGGTCAGGTCAACAGATGGGTCACCGAAACAATGACCTCAGGTCAAGGTAATAGGCTAGTGTAGGGAGGTCATGTAATATATCAATCGACACGTCTTGGCGATACAAGCACAATGACGGTAAGTTCAGCCTTCTAGCTCAATGCATTGCGATATAATGCGCAGAAATGTGCTAGTGATTTCAGGTGACCTCAGCTGACCTTGGTGAGGCCACTGAGCAAAAATGTCAGCGATAGCATTGCGAATAGCTTCCAACTACACGCCATAACGGTTGGAGGTCATTCCGAGAGCAAATATGTAACTAGGAAACATTTGTATATTTTTCCATAGGCCTATAATGGGTAAGCCATGGCCACGACCTGACCTCAGGTCAACGCTACGAAAAAACCGTGATATACATATAATATACCCTGATAAGATCATGACGTGATATAAGTTTGAAATCAATCGCCCAATTATTGTGGGAGTGCTGCCACCTAGAACTCGGAGGGACGTTAGGTCACTTCGCCTGACCTGGTGACCTGACTTGAGATGACCCAGGGTCAAAAATTTCTGAGGATATGCGGAAAAGACCACTGAGCAGCTATGCGAGGTTTGGCCTTGCTGACCCGATTAGTATGGCGGCAAAGTAGGATAAACCGCAGGGGGGGGGATATCCGCTCCCCCCCCGGACGTGCGCGGGCTAAGTGCTCATTAAATCTTACCCTAACCATGCGTTTTGTTTCCCCTATATACGTGATGTTCAATGGTCGGCATAGCTGGCATATTATAAGGTAGACGGTGTTCCGTGGGTGGAATCTGCCTTGAAGTCCTGCCAGACAACAGTGACACTTTTTGCTCCCAGCAGGACATGGGTGTGGGTTGAGAGCGGATCTGGTCCTAGTTCCTGAGTCTTTTGCCACTCTGCCATGCCACACGTAGTGATAGTTTTGATCAAAAGAGCAATGTTTCAGGTAACACACCACGTGAGAAGTATACATACACAAGCGCGACGTTCGGACCCTAAAGACAACGTAACTTTGGTCAGCCTCCCCTACATAAATGATAAGCTCACAAAAAATAACCGTGGCAATCAAAACCTCAAAACCATTGCTCTGATGCATAAGGAAGTATCTAAATCCCTTGTGAATAATATATTAATTTGTGCCCTGTATCTGGATTTTATGAAGTCCTTTGACACAGTCAGCATTAGCATTTTGTTACAAAAATTGTATTTTATTGGCTTTAGGGGCGACATATATAAACTTCTAGACTCACACCTCGCAAAATGGATATCAAAGAACCAAGATATATGACACTCTCCCAACCATTAAATATCGCAACAGGTGTTCCTCAGGGTTCGATTCCTGTACTTCTGCTATTTCTTCTATGCATTAACGATCTCTGCGATGTTTCCATTTTGGCAAGTTTTTACCTATTTGCAGATGATACTGCCATAACTATTACAGCTAATGATCATGTTGAATTACAATGTAAAGTGGATGAGTTAATACCCAAAATCACAGCATGGTTTCATACCAACAGATGATCTATCAATGCTGAAAAGACCGGCTATCAAATATTTGTTGGGAGGCCATGTGATGACCTTCATATGCAAATAAATACTTCTAATATTGCAAGGCACAGCTGTATAAAATATATAGGTGTATTTATCGATGAAGACATGACGTTGAAAAGCCACATCAATGAAATTTCTATAAAATTAGCAGGAATATTGGAATTATAAGAAAATATAGGTACTTTCTATCGACTTGTGACTTGCTCCTGTATAATTATTTAATCCTGCCATATCTAAATTACTGTGCTGTTGTCTGGGGAAGTACGTACCACACTAAGCTCGACAAGATTATTAAGTTGCAGAAACGTGTTATTAGGATTGTTGATGAGAAGCTTTACTTCCCGGAAATACCATCCCGTCGAACCGGACACCCTCTAATCCTCCCTATTCCCGAGTCGCGCCACGAAGCAGGCTATTCCCAGTGCTGTGCCATCAAGTGAGTTCGGGAGCCCGCGCTAACGCCCGCGAAGCCAAGATGACTAGTCGTCTTGTCTCCAGGACTACGACTACAAGACCATGCCTAGTCAATCTTAGCCTTTTACGTCCTTATCTCAGGATTCCCACTTACGCTTACAGACTTATGAGCGCTAGTCTACAATGAAGCTGTAGATATTTGAGGACAAGTATTAACGAATTATAACGTATCCTACACCGTCGCGCACCTTCAATAGTATGTCTGCAGGAGACCAAGCTCTCCCCGGTGCTTCTTTTTATCTGAAAACTACTCGGTTTGGTGTAAGGACGTCATCACTCGCTCTGTGGCACATGGTGGTGTGCGTGTTGTCCACCACTCAATCTTCTTCCAACAAATACACCCGACATCAAATATCCAGGCTGTCGCTGCACGGATAGAAATTAACCGCCGTGCTGACACCATATGCTCATGGAGCATATACTTACCCCCAGGGACAACCTTTCCACTTTCGGAACTATCACAAGTGGTTAATCAGCCTACTCCTCCGCTGATTCTATGTGAAGTTTTTTTTACACCCATCACCATGTTTGGGGCTTAACGAATAGTACTAGTCACGGACGTGTACTGGAACAATTTATCCGTCATTTTCCCCTTGGTGTTCTTAACTCTGGAACTCGAACACATTTTACACTGCCAAAGGGACAGACCTCGGTGCTTGATCTCACGCTTTGTAGCCCTGAACTTTCCTCCTATTTGGGGAGTGATCGATGAATGATGATCCAGGTACTAGGGACCATTTTCCTGTCTGGACACGTTTTGTTGATGGAGTAGAGTTGGTCGACGACCCCCTAAGTGGATTTTTAGCAAAGCTGACGGAGCTCTTTTCTGTCCGGTGTGGAAGACTCGGGTAGTGTTTGGAAGGATCGGTTTCCATGGAAGCGTTTACAGCCTCAATGCTAAAAAGTGTCCAGCAATGTATTCCTCTTTCGTCGGCATGTCACGGCATGGCACCAGTCCCGTGGTGGTTGGATAAGTGCCGATATGCGTTATGTGCTAGGAAGAAGGCATTCCTTGTTTTTAATCGCGGCAGCTGTATGGCGAATCTGATAGCTTTTCGCAAAGCAAGGGCTCACGCGAGGCGCACAATTGCTTATTCCAAGCGGTAATAATGGAAAGCATACGTCAATACATTGAATCGCTTCACCTCGCTGTAATCGGTGTTGTCCCGTATCAAACGCATCTCGGGACGTTTGCACTGCACACCCCACCCTGCGCATAGGTGGTCAAAAAATTATTGACCCGAAGGACATCGCTGACAATATTGGACGGGCCTTCTCCGAACGGTCGAAAAATACAAATAGTTCACGTTTCTCAACTTACATGGCTCGGTGCGAGGTGTAAAAACCTCTTGTTTTTACAACAACAAACACCATCCACTATAAAAATGTATTTTCTGTTACTGAGCTGACTGCTGCGATAAGCCCTCTCCGGAACGTAACGGTAGAACATAACACCTTGCACAATGACGTCATCAAACATCTCCCGATAATAGCTTTAAATACACTTCTACAAGTGCTCAATGAAATGTGAGAAGGATGTTTTTTTCCATCTTCATGGCAGAGCACGCTTGTCCCTATCTGCAAGCCAAGCAAAACTGGTAAGGACCCACTTCACTGTCGACCCATTTCACTGATCTGCTCGCTCAGCAAATTGTTTGAAAATATGGTAAACTTGCGACTCATGTGGTTTTTAGAACGCAACCATCTCCTCACCTCGATACAGAGTGGCTTCCGCAAACACCGTAGCACATTTGACCATATTTTATCTCTTGATTCCGTTGTAAGCTTGAGTTTTATGAAGCGATATCATACCGCTGCCACTTTTGTATGTGGACAGTGCCTATGAAACCGCATGGCGGCATGTTATCCTCATGAAGTTGCACCGGATTGACATAACTGGCCCGATGGGTTTTTCTTGAAGATTAAAAAAAAAACCTACCAAGGCGTTTCGCGTTGGAGTAGGTGGCTACCTCTCTGAAGCCTTCCAACAGATTGATTGGGTTCCGCAGGGAAGTGTATTGAGTGTCACTTTGTTCGCCATTGCGGACGGTATAAAGGCAGTTCCAATTGATTACTGAAATTGATAGGTTGGTGTGATCAAACCTGTTTCAGTATATCCACTATCCACAGTATACCGCTGTTCATTTCTGACGCAAACGCCATTGGCGCAGACCCAACGATAAAGATGAACGGTCACCTCATGCTATTCAGACCGGCAGTCAAATTTCTTGGTGTGTGAATGGACCAACATGCTACATACAAAACTCGCATCATTGACCTAATCAACAAATGTACAAAGTTCCTCCAGGGAATGAGTACCGTATCTAGGTGTTCGTATGAGGCTGACAGATCAGTTTTGCTTCTCTTGTATCGATCGCTTATACGTCCCAAACTTGTCTACAGGTGTTTTATTTATGACTGAGCGTGCGATACCACCAAGCGCCGACTTGGGAGCGGGATATGCGTGTAAGGTCGCTCAGAACCCAGAACATCCGGCATATCTGTGGGCATTACCGGGATCATCGATGCCACGTCAGCCATCTCGCAGTCAGTGTGTCTTAACACTTTTGCTATCGCATTACCTTGACGCTTCGTAAGGCCATTGCAGTCCACGCGCCCCTAAGCACCAATTCATCATCAGACCCGATTGTGTGGCACGTACTGTTATTTCGAGTATACCTCCATGTCAGGTTGTCCGACCACAAATCGATATTGCTTTGTGACACTGAGAAAGCGAGGTAAGCGCAGCAGAGCTCCGAAGGGTGTCCCTTAAAAAGATACAGGATTGCCATGATCGCTCCCGGCCTTACACGGACGGCTCCAAGTCTTAATCTGGCGTCGGCTGTTCCTACGTGGGTCGATCCGGTGCTGACTTTTTCTGCTTACCAAGACATGCATTCATTTTACTGCTGAACTGTATGCCATTTTGAAAGCTGTTCGTTTTATGCAGTGATCCGTCCGCGAAGCACGTCGTTTTCATTGACACTCTGAGCAGCCTTTTAGCAATGCGATCCTTCAACCAGGATAACCGACTTCTTTGCAAAATCCTGCTAGTTGTAGAATTACCGATAGGCAACTAGTGCGGACATCGATGGCAGCGCCTCTGGTGGCTGTTATTGGTACTATTAACGCATGCTCAAATGTTATGCATTTTCTTGCTTATTTGTGCCATAATTTCAGTGCTTAACGAATGGAGAAATTGCCTTAGATCCGTTATCGTCCATTACAATCCACTGCGAACTTAATATTGATACATTAGACACTTTAAGCAGCATATATACGGGCCTGTGCAGTTCGCACAATTGGAACTACCGGTCTCTTTGCGAACCTACGTTAAAACCACGCCGTGACTCATGAAATGTCCACTTCGGATCGTGTTGCCGAGACCCCAGAGTGTAAGCAACAGGAAGAAAAAAAGTTTTAAAAAAATTTGACTCGGGTTTTGAGGTTTTAAAATTTTTGACCTGCTGTCAGAATAAGTGAAATTTCCAAAGCTACATTGTGAAAAATTGGTAGATGGTTCGAAATTTGTCCACCCCAGATAAAAATCTGCATTTCATTGGGAACATCTCAGAACAATTTTTTGTTAGCTTCGGAAATAATTAGGCTCGGGATTTTTTGGTTTAATATCCACCGATTCCCAATATTATGCACTGCCATCGGCGTTTCTGGCGCTGTCCTACGAATGGACTGAGATAAAAGTTCGAAGCATTTAGGTTCTACCAATGAATCGTCATTAGTTTATCACGTACATAATTCAGCCTTGAGGTCACCTCAGGCAATGTCTCAACCCTCCCCGTCTGTCTCGAGGGGGTCGATAGGGACCCCCTCGTCTAATCTCCAAACTGAGCATCGCACGAAAACGAAAGAGGTGTCACCGGAAAGCGCTCGACGAGTAGGGCCAGACAACCCCCCTCCGAAAAAAAAAATTCCCCAAAAAGTGACGTCACTAGGGGGCCTAGGCTTTCACGACTTACATCATGTTTTGGCTCTGGGGAGTTCATTTTGGGGGAGATTTGGAAAAACAAAAGTTATTTGGTATCAGAAAAGGAAAGCGAAATCGATGAGGGCCGTGCAATTTTTGGCTACCCAAAATTAACAATTATATTTTTTTGAAATTTCACAATTTTGAGTTTTCAAGTGTTCTTTAATTTTCCTTTCCTAATGGGTAGAGCGGACCGAAAAACGTTGTTCGAAGTCAACTTTCCCCAATAAAAAATGCTTACTTTAGCCAGAATCTTCGATTTTAACTCGAATGGGCAAATATGCAAAATTAATAAGTAATCAAAAACGGAAAAAAAAATCCTCTAGTGCGTTTTGTTGCGTCCCTAAATATAAGCAAATGCTGAAAGTTTCATTTAAATATCTTTATCCGTTAAAGCGTAACGACTGGTTTAACTTTTTTGGAGGCGACCTCACTTGACCTTGACTAACTCGTTGACCTTAGATGACCTGACTTCAAAATTTTGGCACGACATTCCAAATTGATGGGGGGAAAAGGTATGCCAAAATTCGGCGCGCTGCCGCGCGCCGTTCTTTCACTATCCGCGGAAAACCTTAGGGGGTCGGTAACGACCCCCTCGAGACGGCGCGGGTTAACACACCCACGGTGGGGAGGGCAACCGTCACCCCGGCCGGTCTTTCAGGAATAGCTAATGAACCGAACAACGCAACGAGTTTAAACTTGGTGTAAGATATTCTTCAGTGATTTGAGATGGTGTGTAGGACTTGTTGATTGATTATTTGGGTTTAAGGGCGCGCCGACCACAGGGTCATTTGGCGCCCAGGTGTGTAAAGCTTACGAGCATAGGTCATGTCAGGTCACTTGTTCGGGGTAGGCCAGAGGTCATCACTCAAAATTAATTCACGGTTCCTATATATTTAAAGAAACAATTGACCGCCTTGAAACCTGCTGGATTTAGTGTCAGCACGCTGCAGGTTCAATAATTTGCACGTAAATAACTGACATGACTTGATACGGGGGCAATATAATTTGTGTTGCCCTATTTACGATGTCATTGCTTATAGCGCAGGTTTTTTGGCCGACTTCAATTTGTTTACGGTATGGTCAATTATCTTTTGAATATGACCTGTACAAAGGACTGGTGACTGTCAGATCATGTCAAATATACACTCGATGCACCATTTCTTCAACGATTTGACACATCAAGTGTAATGATCTTGGGGGATGTAAGATCGCTATTCTAGGGCGGCATGCATCATTTTGCACTTAGAAAAACAACTTACGCCGTCCCCCCGACGAGGCACCACCTTTACGTGGTGGGGGGATTGAGTGCCCTAAGGACCCGGAATCCCAGTCCATCGGTGAGCCGGCGAGGGGTCAGACTAGGAGTGCCTCACTCGTCCTTCCATCCGTACGCTCCCATTCCAATGCCCATCTCACCCCAACATCCATATCCTTCACCTGGCCCTGCAACACCAACTATCCCTACTATGAGCAGGCAGGACAACTTCCCCGGTCCTGCCCTCCAGCTCAGTTTTACCGGGGTAGCCGCGCCCCCTCGGCCCGTCCCCCGGGGTTGACGGAGTCCTGGAGGCTGAGGTCCCCCGTCGCACGGTGCTAGTTGTGACGGGGGACCAACACTCCTCTTTGGTCCTGATATCCCGGAGGGGCGGGCGGGCCCGTGGGGCCTCACGCGGGCGAAGTGGCCGGTCGCCCCGGGCCGGGGACCGTGGATTTTTTCCCAGTGTCTGCCGGCCCGGCCGGCTGGGGTCAAGGGGTGGGCGGCGCTGGGTCCCGGTCGGGGTGGTGAGTTTCTCTCTCCCGGCTGGGCGGAGGCGCCGCCTGCCCCGTATAGCTCCTCGGGCGCCTGGCGTCCTCCCGTCCGCGGGATCCAGGCGTCCCCCCGGTAGGGCCCCTATGCGGTGGGGCGCCCCGGGGAGTGGAAACCAATGAACATTACATGGCATCCTCAACACAAAAAACAACTCCTGGTCCCCCTCGTGGTGACCAGACCACTCGCTCTTCCGGAAGTCGTATCACCGACCCGACCCCTGCAGAGGCGTACCGCCCTGCAAGTTCGCCGTCCCGCACCTTGGTCCCTACCACTGCTTCTCATAGAAGTATGGTCGGAAATAAGAGTTGGGACACCAGATCACCCTCTCCGAGAGTGCTTGTGTTAAAATCTAGTGACCCTGGGAAGAGCCTAGCTGCACTTTCGCCCTTTGAGCGTAAACGCGGATGCGACAAAATGGGTGAAGTATTGAGATGTGAGAAGCTGCGAGATGGATCAATCGAGGTGGAGTTTCGGAGTGCAGACGACGCTAAGAGGACCCTCGGGATAACTGAATTCAAATACTCCATAAGGGAACAGGGCAAGACTATGGACGTTTCCATACCTATTGTTGTCGAGCCCCATAGGACAAAAAACCACTCAAAAGGCATAATAAACTGCTTTGATCTTAAGGACGTATCTGATTCAGAAATCGTCGATGGCCTGTCTGAGTACGGTGTCGTGGAAGCGCGCAGGATCAAGGTGAGGAGAGGGAGCGACCTACAAGCAACAAACAACATTATTTTAACTTTTAATTCGACAGACCTTCCCGCTACAGTGTACGTAGGATACGTGAAGGTAAAGGTACGTGTTTTCGTCCCGAACCCGATGAGATGTTTTAGGTGCCAACGTTACGGGCACACTACCCAATATTGTCGCGGTCGCCCAACCTGTGGTAGGTGCGGCACCTCGGAACACACCGACGGAAAGTGTGACTCAGAACGCCTGTGGTGCGTAAACTGCGGCCAGGGCCAAGTTCCACACACTGCCTTTGATAGAGCCTGCCCAGCACATCTGAAGGAAAAGGAAATCCTAGCTTTAAAATGTTTCAGAAACCTATCTTTTAGACAGGCCAGAGAGGCCTACGATGACATTCACCCCAAGGTATCGTATGCAGAGAAGGTGAGGAGCACGCTACGTACTACCAACTACCCAGGCTCAACTAGTATTTCCCAACTCCCCTCTCCCCCTGCTCAACCAACATGCCCGACAGCGCAACAGCAGCCGCAGATCTCCAGCGCCGCACAAGTCCTGACACAACTCAGGGCTCTTCTGACATCGTTTGGACCGGTTTGCTCGTCAGAGCAATCACAGCCCACCGGGCCGATTGACAGAGTGGAAGGTTCAGACGTCAGCACATTATCTACTCCCACAGAACAGCAGCAGGATGGATGGCTTGTCGCGCAAAGAACCAAGAGGTCAAGCCACTCCGCCACGTCCCCCCGAAACCCCACCTCACCCACCGTCACCACCACATCCACTCTCACCACTACATCCACATCCACATCCACATCCACCCACCGAAGCTTACCCGCACCCAAATCCACTGTTAGCCCCCAGCCACCTCCAACCATCTCTGGTGATACTGGTGCAGTGGCCCGCAGAGTGCCAGTGGTACCACCACAAGCGGTGGAGGTCCGCTCCGGTGCTCCTGACATGGGGGCGTCGGGCCGGGCTTCCCGTGACGGATCCCGAGACCCATCGCCAGCCGCGCGAGCCGCGGGACCTCCGGTGACTCAACCATATAACGCTACAGTCCGCGAAGGTGCTGTGTCTGTCGAGAGCACAAACAAGGTAATGGGCCCACCGCCTATGTCTCCCCGTGCAGGCGGGAAACCAGCCCAATGGTCTCCTGCGGCAGGACGCAAGCGGGTCTCCCCATGGTCCACATCACCACCAGGTGGAGGGAGCCCGAGATCTCGGCCTCGCGCTTGCTCAGCATCCACAGAGCTCACTGATTATCCAAGTGCAACATAATCTGTGATAATCTCTTTTTACGCAACACGCACGCACAAATGTGTTCATCGTATGTCAAGTTTTTAAAAGCTTTAATGTTTTAAATGGTTAATTTACAAACCATTTTACAGTGGAACTGCAGAGGGCTGCGCACGAGCATGGACGACCTACAAACAGTTTTAAGTCAGCACCGTCCAAGCGTGGTATGCCTACAGGAAACAAAGCTGAGGCCCAGCACAGCATGCACCATAAAAAGCTATACAACTTTCCGTCAGGACGTACCGGCTGGTGCCGTTGCGCACGGTGGTGTGCTCTTGGCAATACATCACAGCATACCCGTACAGCAGATCAAGTTGCGTAGCAGTGCTCAAGCAGTAGCAGCACGTGTGTATTTTGGACGACGACCAGTCAGCATATGCTCTATTTACCTACCCCCTGGACCAGGTTTTAGTGTCGAATGCATCAGAGCTTTGCTGACTCAGCTACCCCCTCCGGTAATTCTACTAGGCGATTTTAACGCACACCACACGCTTTGGGGTTGTGCTGATATCAACACACGAGGACGAGTGTTAGACCGTTTTCTACTTGACGAGTCGCTATGTGTTTTAAACACTGGAACGGCGACGCACTTTACGCTTCCGTCTGGACAAACATCAGCTCTCGACTTGAGTATAGTGAGCCCACAACTGGTTCAGCATTTCACGTGGTCGGTGTCCGACGACCCGCTGGGCAGTGATCATTTCCCGGTTTGGCTGTCTTACCGCGATTGCGCGGCACTCGGTCGGCGTCCACAGCGGTGGAATTTTCGCAATATTGAGTGGGATGAGTTCCAATCAAGAGTGGAATCCAGACTCCCAACAGACCCTGAAGATCCGTCATTAACGATCGATGCATTGACTTCAATTATAATTGACTCAGCCAATGCTTCCATACCAAGGACATCCGGCACTCCCCGCCGTATTCCTGTCCCATGGTGGACTCCAGAGTGTCGCGTAGCAATTCTAGCTCGAAGATGCGCCTTCAGGCCATTCGACCGTCACAGCACAACGGAAAACCTCATAGCATTTAGAAGAGCCAAGGCATTGGCTCGGCGCACTATTCGAGCGGCGAAGCGTGCGTCATGGAGAACATATATAGGGCAGCTGTGCCGAACTACACCGACGTCCGAAGTGTGGGCTCGTATCAAGAGCATTTCTGGGCAATTTTCGTCAATTCCACTCCCGGTACTCATTATTGGAGACCACACCATAGCTGATCCAGGCGAAGTAGCGTGTCGTATTGCTGATGTTATCGCAAAGCGTAGTGAACACACCGATCCAACATTTATACAGTACCGTGCCCGTAGCCAGAGGGAGGAGATCAGTTTTACCACCCCCGAACAACTTGTTTACAATTTGCCGTTTACACAAGCAGAACTTACCTCTGTGATCGGTGATTTGAAATGTGTGTGTGAGGGACCAGACGGTGTGCACAACCAAATGCTGAAGCATTTACCAGCGCCTGCAAAGCACGCTTTACTCGCCATCTACAACAGACTTTGGGATGTGGGATATTTCCCACCAGCTTGGCGAAAGGCAATCGTCGTACCACTGTTGAAGCCTGGCAAAAGTGGCGAGGACCCAACCCATTATCGTCCGATATCGCTCACATCATCATTGTGTAAGCTGATGGAAAGAATGGTAAACCTTCGCCTCAATTGGTTCTTAGAAACCCGGAACGTTTTATCCAACGACCAGTGCGGCTTTCGAAAAAATCGCAGTACGATCGACCATGTCTTAAGGCTCGATACTAAGATTCGTTTGGCTTTTGCGAAAAAGAAACATCTAGGAGCAGTGTTTTTCGACATTGAAAGTGCTTTTGATACCGCCTGGAGACATGGGATCTTGCGGAAGATCCATCGGTGTGGAATCCGTGGATCCCTGGGGGTGTTTTTGAGAAACTTTATGACGGACCGACAATTTTGTGTGCGAGTGGGCAATGAGACGTCGGATTGGCTCCACCAGGTTGAGGGAGTCCCTCAAGGCAGTGTGCTGAGCACTTCCCTGTTCTCGCTTCTTATAAATGACATTAGCAACTCGCTTCCCTCGTCAATCGGAAGATCTCTCTTCGCCGACGATTTTGCGATCTGGTCCTGCAGCTCGTCAGCTCCTCTCATGGAACGACAGCTGCAACTTACAATTTCTCGACTCGAAAAATGGGGACATCAGAATGGTCTCAGGTTTTCCATAGCAAAAACGACAGCAATTCATTTCTGCCGACGCCGAGGTAATTGTCCGGACATGACTCTGAAGCTGTACGGACAAGACGTTCCGTCAGTGCAAATGGCTCGTTTTCTTGGAGTGCAGTTTGACCACCGTCTTTCATACAGAGATCATATAAAAGCGCTCCATGACAAGTGTTTTAAAGCAATGGCAATATTGAAGTGTGTCTCCCGTATGTCATACGGTGCTGACAGAAAGACTTTGCATCTGCTCTACCGTAATCTCATTCGTTCTAAGCTTGACTATGCATGTTTTATATACGACGGGGCGTGTGCCACCACTAAGCGAATGTTGGACCCAGTGCACCACGCTGCGGTGAGAATAATTACTGGAGCATTTCGTACATCCCCAACGGTCAGCGTACTAGCGGATTCTCACGAACCGCCCTTGTCCATGAGGCGTGAAATGCTCGGTCTCCGATACGCCTGCAAAATACGACAGTTTCCGACACACCCAACATATTCAGCGGTGTTCTCCCGTCACATGCATGCGGTCCTTCGTGACCACATTAGGAGAGAAACGCCTTACTGTGTTAGAATAAGGACGCTCCTTAGAGAAATGAGACTTCGAATGCAGGAAATTAGGCAGTATGAGCAAATATCTACCCACCCGTGGGAACTGGTCTCCCCCTTCATTGACATTTCCCTCGCTGTCGAGAGAAAACAAGATGTGACAAAAGAGGAACTACTATCACGTACCTTAGAGCACATTTCCTCAGCATATCATGGTTACATCGTTACATACACAGATGGTTCAAAGACAGACACAGGCGTAGGTAGTGCTTTCGTTAGGGGATTGACCACAAGGTCTTTTTCCCTGCCGCCACACGCCACGGTCTTTACTGCCGAGTTGATAGCCATCAGCAAAACCCTTTCATACATCGAAGTTGACGACGAGGATACCCATGTTATTTTGACTGATTCTCTGAACAGTCTTTTGGCCCTGCGCAGTTTTAACCAGCAACATGTCATTGTACGAGACATTTTATCGCAACTTACTTCGATACATAACATGGGAAAACACGTTACACTTTGCTGGATCCCAGCACATGTCGGAATTCGTGGTAACGAGCTGGCCGATCAGGCTGCAAGGCGAGCAGCACAAGCACCAAGTAGAAGCGTGCTCCCACTTCCAGCCAGTGACCACTACCCAATTATATCAGCATTTATTATCAGACAGTGGTAGGGCAGATGGGACCAAATGGAGTCCAACAAATTAAAGCAAATCAAACCACATTTAGCGCTGTGGCCCTCGTCCTTCAGCCAAACTAGAAGGGACGAGGTGGCCATCTGTAGACTTAGAATTGGCCACACGCTAGCCACACATGGGTATTTATTGTGCGGGAAAGAAAGGCCGAAATGTATAAGGTGTAATGCCGCACTATCTGTGCACCATGTGTTGGTGGCGTGCCCAGCATATACGGAAGAACGTAGGCGCCACTTCGGATATAATGCTCATACTTTGAAGTTGGACGACTTGTTGGGAAACGATTCACGATTTATACACAACAGAGCGGTTTTGTGCTTTCTTGCAGATATAGGATTTGAAATAATATACACACCTTCCTAGCTGATAATTTGCTTCCACAGATATCCTCTGTTACGCGCTCTTCATATGTGGCAATCTGATATGTGATTAAGCAAGCTTGTTATGGGTGCAATATAATCCACTGGGGTTGACGCACCCTAAAACCCTAATAATCAATCAATCAACAACTTACGCCGTACATTTCGGTATGTATTGATGTAGCGTCATGCACATATTATCATACATGACACCATAAATGCGACACGATGAAATTGGAAACGCACAACGTGGAAGAAACATACAAATGCGTCAATAGCGTCACATCAGCTTCGCTGTGATCACCACTGTGATGAGCCCTGTTCCCTGGTCGTGCGCACAGTCACTCCACTACGACCTACGATCCACCAACGATCCACTCCACGAGACACTAGGCTTTGCTGGGTGTTCAGCGGTAGGTCTTGCCGCGGGGCCGGCGGCAAATCTTACTGCGGGGCCGACGGCGAGTCTTGCTGCGGGACCGGCGGCGAATCTTCCTGCGGGGCCGACGGCGAGTCTTGCTGCGGGGCTGGCGGCGAATCTTTCCGCGGGGCCGACGGCGAATCTTGCTGCGGGGCCGGCGGCAGCAGTCCTTGCTGCAGGGCAGAAGGCAGTGCTGTGGGTGCTGCCGGCTGGCGACAGATCTTGCTGCGGAGCCAGTGGCTGTAGACAATCTTGCGGGACCGGCTGCAGATGCTGCTGAGAGATCGGTGACAGGTGCTGCTGCGGAGTCAACAGCAGGTCTAGGTGCGGGTGCTGCGAGACCCGCGGCAGTGGTCCTTGCTGTAAGGCCGGTGGCAGGTTCTGCTGCGGGGCCAGCGGTAGGTCTTGCTGATGGGCCGGCTGCAGGTCTTGCTGTAGAGCCGGCTGCAGGTCTTGCTGCGGGGCCGGCGGCAGCAGTCTGCTGCGGGGCAGGCCGGCTGCAGGTCGTGCTGTGGGTGCTAACGGACCGGTGACATATCTTGATGCGGAGCCAGTGGCTGTAAATATTCTTGCGGGACAGGGCGGCAGGTGCTGATGAAAGGTCTGTGGCAGGTGCTGTCTCGGGGCCAGCAGCAAGTCTAGCTGCGGGTGCTGCGAGACCCACAGTAGCAGTCCTTGCTGCAAGGCCGTTGGCAGTCTTGCAGCGGGGCAGGCGGCAGCGGTCCTTGCTGCGGGTCCGGCGGCAGGTCCTGCCACGAGGCCGACGGCGTGTCTTGCTGCGGGGCCAGCGACAGTAGCTGCGGGGCCGGCGGCAGGTCTTGCTGCGGGGTCGGCAGCAAGCCATGTTGCGGGGCAGGCGGCAGCAGTCCTTGTTGCTGGGTCAGCGGCAGGTTCTGCTGCTGGGGCGGCGACACTCCCGGCAGTTCTCGATAAGGTAAGGCTGCCATCACTGTCTGGTGAAGGCCGCCTTTCTTTTACAGTTATGTAAGCTTTGGAATTGCTAGCTCTAGACAAAAGTTCCACAAAAGTCAGCTTCACTCGCAACGCCTCCAATTGGTTATCATTGATGGTCAGCTGTCCTTGGCATCCGAGGTTCACAAGGCTTGCAGCAACCTTTAGAGCATCAAAGCCAAGCAGAGCAGCAACATTGAATAAAAATGTCTTACTCAACATAAATCACCACGATAAAAACACTTTATACATACACACCTACATGACTGCGCGGCTCGCAGCTGCAGTTCCTGTTATTGCGACCCGCCTTGCCCGCCTTGCTGTTATTGCGGCCCGCTTTTGCTCTGGCGCCAGCGTCAGCTCTTGCTGCGAGACCGGCTGCAATGTTGCTGCGGGATATGAAGCAACTGTTACTGCCAGGCGGGCAACAGCAATCAAACAACCGCTTGCTGATGGCTTCAGTAGCAGTCCATCTCCCGAAACGCTTCGCCGACACGCATCCCAAACGCATTCTTCACAACCAGCTCAATCCCCTGGTGCCGCTGAACCTGGGCATATGGTCCCTCAGACTCCTTCCTAAAATGGGTATCGGCACGACACTTCCTCACATACAGTGAGCTGTCCTCTACCACATTCCTATCTCCAGTGGCACTCACACACCTCTCCTTCAACTTGGGATAATACAGTGTGCTGTATTTCAAGAGGTCCTCAATAGTCTGCCCCTCACACAGCCTCGGGTCTATGTTCGGAATCTTAATGCGTAAATGCGTGTGCGTTTCTCTAAAACAGGGAAACGAAGGGCCTTGCAGATAAAAACCTGAAGAGTGAGACCTTCCATAAAACCGAAGTGCGGTTATGGTACTCATCTGAAAAAGTAAAATGCATGAATTAATTAGGATGTCATCAGATAGTTCAGTGCATGTACTAATGAGGCTCACATATAAGGTCAGATAGCTAGTTATCACAAAAAATGTGATAAAAACAGAGTTAGAAAGTACACATATGATATTAAGTTAAGTTATAACTAAAAAAGTGTCTCATTGAGCAACTTTACCAATGCCCCCAAAAACTGATTTGTAAAACAAAACATCCACATTGGTTTGGAGGTGTTCTTTGGCAGCAAAATGTGCACATTAATGTTACCATGTTAAGCATTCGCCAATTTAGGTTTCGCTACGACAGGCTGGCACGGCATTACTGTATCCTGTTACATGTGATGGAAGTTAGAGGATGATCTGGCATGTTATAATCTAGGAGCTGGATTTCAGCTGCAATTCCAATTTCTTATTGCATTGCTTAAGCAATAGTGATACATGTTATATGTATGTTAACATCCACCAAGATCATGGAAACATGTCTGATAAAGTAAATAGCAAGATACAATAAATAAGCTCCCAATTGTTAATGTTATCTAGGTTAATGATGCCTTTTTACTACAATGTAAGCAACTATATTATTTTTGTTGCTTTAGAAAATCGATCAGACCTTCAGGACTTATATAGCCGGCCAGTAAGCCCATCATTATCATCTACCACATACATAAAACATTCTTACATGAAATCAAATAGCCTTATGACCCATTTCGTAATCAAGTCCTGAGTATTAGATGAGCAGGCATGACTTGGTTGTCTTACCCTACACTTGCTCCCCAGTCTGCAAACTATGCTGCAGAAATATACATGCTGTAGTTGGCCACTGTATAATAATCATCACACCCAACAGAATTGTGCCACCAAAACGTACAAGCCAAGATGTCTACTGGAGCACACAGAAATTGTCTGCTTCCTAAAAGCACCAGTTTTCCCCATAAATGCACTGACTGACATTCACGATCTACAGACAGCATCAAAAGGGCAACAACAAGACTCCACAAGGCAACAGTTACCAACCATTTACACACTGACAGAACTTTGCTAAAATTGCCACTCCTTGTGGACTTGGTTGCTTCCAGGTAGACACATCAGGGCATAAATTATTTTGGTCAATACCATGCACACAGCAAGTGGAATGAGAGCCCAGGCCACCTGTAGGGACTAGGTTTTTACATCTTAGTGTGGCATTTTTATAATCACCAGAATGTGATAATCCATACTCAAACCAGAGACAAGATGAGAGGAATAGCCTGAGTCACCTATTAGTGTTGGACATTTTGGTACTGGCTGGGCTATCACTGATAAACTATCTTGGCTGTTAACTGATTCCAGGTAGATTGTAAACAGCATGGCATGACCATGAATGGCATGCTGAATGGCTGAATGGAATGGCATGGTGAATGGTTTCCAAGTACCCCATGGCTGATAGTGCAGCATGTCTTTTAAATACACAATTTACATAGCATGTACAATTTCTGAGAAACAAGCATGCATATACCAATGTTATTCATGGCCTTGACAAACTATTTGTTGGCTACTGTTGCCTGCTCCAAGGAACACCTAGTAGTGAACAGCACAGTTGACCACATAACACCAGCCCTAAAGAAGCTGATTTATACATTTTATAAGAGTGATTCAGAATCTGAAAATAAGGAGATTTGAATTTCAATTCCAAGGTTTGCAACTCATCAGGGTTTTCAGAAGATTGACATTTGTCAAAAACAAATTGTTGCATCGATTAAATCTTCCAAGAACTATTTGTGGATACAGATTGCATGATTTTCTTTCTTCAGAAAAGTTCCATTCCATGAGCCATATTATTTCTGGAACCTTCATATTTCCCACTCTATGTTGATATTTTCAGAGAAGCATCCAACATTTTGGGTAAGCTTCAAGACAAGATGAAAATTTACCCAATCATATTCACACCACATACCACATATGCACAACCAACATTTTGCAATATTATTGCAACTTAGATCATTCACAATATAAGTTAATGGCATGCTTTGTTTGCAAACGTGGGCACGGCGCACGCAAATTGCGCCGCTGCGCCGGCGGCGCACCTTAAAAACCAGCGGCGCAGTGGCGCCGGCGCGAATTCTCAAAATACCGGCGCAACGGCGCGCGGCGCAATAAAAAATCCGCGCCGCTGTCCGCGCCGCTGCCCGCGCCGCTGCCCATCTTTAGCGAGCGATAAAAGACGACCTAAGAATCCGACGCGGCAAACATATGTACCTGACTACCTGTTACGTGTAGTATTATAAGTAATTATACTAACCATATACATTAGTAAAAGTAACTACCTGTAAAGTTCTATATACATCGCCGGCCGAAACAATATAGCTCACGGGCCATAGTTTAATCTTTAATGTGAATATAGTTAACTGTGATGCAAATTATAAGTTGTATTTTCAATAAAAATGACTTTATAGCCTAAAACTGGTTTTTTGGAGGTTAAATAGGTAGAAACTTTGGCACTGCACGTAGTTTTTGTATAGGCATACTTAATTAATAGCGGCGCGCGCGCAGCGGCGCAGCGGCGCGGGGCGCAGCGGCGCGGGGCGCAACTGCAGGGACCAAAAATAGCGGCGCAGCGGCGCGGGCGCAGGTGGGCATCGCCGCCGGCGCAGGGGCGCGGGCGCAAGTACCAAAATTCAGCGGCGCGCCCACCTTTGTTTGTTTGTGTAGAGCAGTCTAGATTACGCTAGGTTAATTTTCATGCTGAAATTTGAGAATTTGCTCATTAAACATTTCATTTTTCTTTAAAAAGAGGAGATTAGGCTAGAATATGTTAGATTTATTGGGAAAATATTCCATTAACGTCACTATATATCACTCATCAAAGCCCTTTTCGGTAATATTTAGTTCACCAAGTGAAAAGCAAGCATTTGCAATAAAAACAAGCAGTCAGTTCATCTTAATCACATCAATAAACTTGGTATTCATGCATTCTTATCTAAATCTGGTTAATAATCTAAAATCCAAATATACAGTACAGAAACTATATGACCTTGGCCATTTTAGCCATTAAGAGTGCTCTCTTCATGTGTCCAAAATAAGATTGTTACAGAAACAAAATTGGAAATAATTAATTACTTAAATGGTTACATGTACACAGCAGATTTGTGGGTGCATGTGAATCAACAAGATAATAGGTACACCACTGATGCCTGACCATGAAAGACATCAATGGTGTCACCAGTGCTGGCAGACAACAGCATATTTTTTGTTTAATGAAACATTTCCAGAACATGGACAGAACTTCAGATGTGGCACACAAACTAGGAAATTATCTGATCTGGCATATTTCACTTTAAAATTGGGCTGTCTCCATCAATATTTTGACTGGCTCCAATGGTTAATGTTTGCTTAATTGTAATTTTTTATCAATATTGGGTGGGAAATGACCAATTTTGTGGTCCGCCCTAAATGTTCCAAGGCCTGCAGGCTGCAGGAGAGTAGGCATCGGTTGGAGTGCACCGATACGTTTTGTGTCGCCAGAAGTAAGGAGAAGAAGAGGTGTGGGTTCGTCACAAGTGACTACAAAGGAACTTTTCTCGACGGAACCCGCCTGGAACGAATGGCGTTTCCAATGTTCATGTCAATCAACATGTAATGAACGATATTCACTTTACATTAAACTCAGGAACCACAAAAATGTCGACATTCTCTACACACTACTTTCTAGCCCAGTCCTTAGGAACAAGAACCACGTAAGTTTATAAAATTCGGGTATGATTTAACCCGCGCACGTCCGGGGGGAGGGGGGGGGAAGATATCTGCCCCCCCCCCCCCTGCGGTTTTTCCTACTTTGCCGCCATACTAATCGGGTTAGCAAGGCCAAACCTCGCATGGCTGCTCATTGGTCTTTCCGCATATCCTCAGAAATGTTTGACCCTGGGTCATCTCAAGTCAGGTCACCAGGTCATGCGAAGTGACCCAACATCCCTCAGAGTTCTAAGTGGCATCACTCCCACAATAATTGGGCGATTGATTTCAAACTTACATCACGTCATGATCTTATCAAGGACTATAATATGTATATCACGGTTTTTTTGTATCATTGACCTGAGGTCAGGTCGTGGCCATGGCTTCCCCATTATAGGCCTATGGTAAAATATACAAATGTTTCCTGGTTACATATTTGCTCTCGGAATGACCTCCAACAGTTATGGCGTGCAGTTCAAAGCTATTCTCAATGTCACCGCTGACATTTTTGCTCAGTGACCTCACCAAGGTCAGCTGAGGTCACCTGGAATCACTAGCACATTTCTGCGCATTATATCGCACTGCATTGAGCTAGAAGGCTGAAATTACCATCATTGTGCTTGTATCGCCAAGACGTGTCGATTGATATATTACATGACCTCCCTAGTCTACCCCATGACCTTGACCTGAGGTCATAGTTTCGGTGACCCATCTGTTGACCTGACCTTAAATTACACAGCGTATGTCGATAGCATATTTCAAGGGCTGTCGAATAGCATTTGCAGTTTGTTTCTATCTGTTACAGGTCCTGAGATATGTGCCAATATCTGAGAGTCCCACCCGATCTGGTCGAATTTGACATATGATGACCCAGTGACCTAAATATTGACCTGAGCGAGAAAATGACCGAAATACTTTCGATAGAGCTTGTCACCAGCTATCCAACGCCGTTTTCCGTTTGTCGCTACCGAGCATAGTTCTGGAGATCTTGGGGGGGGGGCAGACATCTGCCCCCCCGGACATGCGAAGTTGGCGCGGACCGCCGGACGTGCGAGTGTTAAAGAATGGCTTAGGTAGGTAGGTAAGTACCTACGTATCACCGGTAACAACAGCCTGGGTTCGTGGCCTCGCCCTTGCTAATTTTTACCAGCACCCGGGCCGTGGAGTTGACAAACATGCTCGATAGTGTTCCGGACTAATAGACCAACCAGCGCATTTAATTCAAATTCTGCGTTTAACAAAATTATTGCTTTATCTCACCTTCATCCAATCTCACTGTCCCCGCTACCGTCGCTGGAAGAACGCCGCATGAACTTGAGTTCACAATTGAAATAAAACTATCAAACATGCAAAAACCAATCCTGCCATCCATAAGTCACTTACAATTATATGTACCAAAATAGCTTGATTTAACGTTCTTTCATCTTCATCTTCATGTTTGAAATATAGTAATATTTAGAACTACTTTTCAAGCGAACAAATACCGATGCGCGTCGACCAGCGCGGCGAATAATCGTCTGAAATGCGTCGGATAGACTGACGATGAAAACAGGTCTTGGCCTGGTGTTTTCTTTTTATCTGGGCCGGTGTCCCAATGTCCGCTCGAACGTGGGGATGGGCTCCTATCGCTAGGCGGAATGGGTAAGGCTTTTCTGCTGGATCCCCAGTCGCATCGGGCTAGCTGGGAATGAAGCTGCTGACATGGCCGTGGAGGCCGCTATCAACAGTGGTCGCGTCGCTTCCTGAGTACTTCCTCAAAGACATCTCTACCCATCTATATCTACATCATCGTTGATGCGATCAGAATGGCAACGAGTCTAGAGTTCGAAGTGTAATAAACTAAGGGTCTTGGAGCCGACACAAGGGCTGTGTTGGTCGTCGCATCTGGTCGAACGGTGGGAAGAAGTTGCGCTCTACATATACATACATACATACATACATACATACATACATACATACATACACACCTGTCGCTACTCTTCGCCCGCGACCAATCGGCGTGAGAGGTTGGCGACGCTATATGACTCAACGGTCGACGTGTCGTAAAACCAATAACCAATACTTATATATATATATATATATATATATATATATATATATATATATATATATATATATATATATATATATATATATATATATATATATGCATGTAGGTATGTATGTATATCGTGAATGTTTGTCATCTTCCATCGATCACTCCCGTTTCATCAATTTGTTTTTTTCAATTCAATGTTCATGTTCAATTCAATTAAATGTTCAATGTTCAATCAATTCATCAACATCAATATATATGCATATATATTAGGGTGGTCCAGGTAGAATAGTGGTTATAATTTTCTCAGAATTTCTCTACTCCCCGGGTCTTATTTGAGACCTTTACTTGAGAAAGTATCATGACCGAAATTTCAGCCGGATCGAAGAATATTTAGAGGTGGCTCAAGGAGTCTGAAGTTCTGACACTGATGGCGTCTAGGTCTCCCCCAGACTAGGAGAACCCCTCTGGGTATTAGCCGCTCGAAGGCGGAGGTCTCATGCTTCCCAGGCACTCATTGTCGGCCAGTTGTCAGGACGGCTTTCGAGGAGGTGGGGAACCGCCTTCGGTGCTCCGCCACCACCCCCAAGAGATACTGGAGCTGGTCTTCCTTAGCGGTGTGCCTTCCGTTGTACTGCTGTATCAGGGCCACACCCCGCTGAGCGTGGTCGTTCACCACCGCGACGTTGTTGATGCGCTGCTTGGCGGTGGCGTAGCCCACGTAGTTGCTCCACATATGCGGATTCTCATCCACGAAGTCCTTCTCAAGTCCTAGCTTCTGGAACAGCCTCCTTGAGTGAGGTGTTGTCAGGGACTCCAGCGTCGGAAGATTCCCCTTCCTGACCTTCATCCGCTTCGGGATGTCATCATCGTTGTCTTCCTCTTCCCCCGTGGCTTGAACCATTGCACTCTTTGTCTCAGGTGGAACCTCCTCGTCGAAGAAGGCTAAGCACACCAGCTCTTCCGATAGGTACCATAGGTGGTTCTCCAACTTGGCCGAAAACACCTTCGCGATCTGGGGTCGGGGTAGGTCCGTAGCTTCTGCAGAAGATCCGGGTCAGTCCTGGGAGCAGCAGCAGCGAGTGAAGCGGTGGACCATGGCTCCATGTACACCTTGAAAGCGAAAAGGGCGACATCCCTGGCGCATTTCTCCTCCCGCTTCGTCAAGTCGTGGAGTTGGTCCCGAAACATCCATATCTTCAAGCTGTACATGATCTTGGCCATCCATCGGGCATGGTGCAATGCCCCAGGACGCTTGAAGGAAAATCCGGGGACAGACCCTCCCGGGTAAATGATTCCCAGCTCCAGGAACTCTCGGTAGTCATCCCTGAACGACTTGGTGGACAGTTCAGAAGAGGGGAAGTACAGGAGTGTCTCCATTTCCTCCTCGATGAACTGGCAAGTCTCGTCCGAATCCCACCCTGTTCGGAACTGCTTCTTGCCGAGGAGGTTCCACTGCCTTTGAAAGCGGCGGAACACTTGAATGTCTGGTCCGGAGGAGGGCCCCGCGCATGCTCCGAAGACGGTTCCCATGATCACCTCCAGAATGTGGTGCCGGCAGGGGAAGTAAAGCATCCCCGACCCAGCTTTCGCTCCAGGAGGACGCAGGCCCCCGCAGTGGGGCCAGCCTCGTTACCCGGCTGGCCAGGGAATTGGCGCTCCCTTGGTGTAACACAGCCGCTCCGATAAGGGGTGTGGAAACACGTAGGTGCTTCCGGGGACTCGTGTAGTCCCCATCGTCCATCCCTCTCTTCAAATTCCAGTATCCACCCCGTGCCAGCGACCTTTTGTATGTCTTTCATCCAACCCTGCAGCACCAACCCCTCCCTTGTCACGAGCAGATAGGCCAGCTTCCCCTGGTCTACCCTTCCGCTCAGTTTTATCGGGGTAGCCGCGCCCCCTAGGCCCGCCCCCCGGGGTTGACGGAGTCCTGGAGGTTGAGGTCCCCCGTCGCACGGTGCTCGTTGTGACGGGGGATCAACACGCCTCTTTGGTCCTAATATCCCGGAGGGGCGGGCGGGCCCGCAGGGCCCCATACGGGTCAAGTGGCCGGTCGACTCGGGCCGCGGACCTGTGATTGTTCCCAGTGTCTGCCGGCTGGGGTCAAGGGGTGGGCGGCGCTGGATCCCGGTCGGGGTGGTGAGTCTCTCTCTCCCGACCGGGCGAAGGCGCCGCCTGCCCCGTATAGTTCCGCGGATGTTTGGCGACCTGCTGTCACGGCAGCAGACGTCCCCCCAGTAGGGCCCCTTTGTGGTGGAATATCACGCAGAACCGAAACCAAGCACACTTCCATGGATTCAACCAAAACAAAAACCCACTCTGGACATCCCAATAAGGGCCAGTACACCGGCTCGCTTATTGAAAGCCGTACACCAGACCCGACACCTGCAGAAGCGTATCGTCCTGCATATCTTTCCTCCCGCCCTGCGACCAGTGCCGCTTCCCATAGTGGGAATCCACACACAGGCTCGGACTCCAGGTCATCTTCGCTACGAATTTTAGTCCTCAGGTCGACCGACCCTGAGAAAAAGTTATCTGTGCTCTCGCCGTTTGAGCGAAAACGTGGATGTGACCAGCTTGGCAACATAATCAGATGCGAGAAGCTGAGGGACGGAGCCATTGAGGTGGAATTTCAAAGCGCTGAGGAAGCGAGGAGAACCCTGGATGTAACCGAATTCAAATACAGTGTACTAGACCATGGAAGGAGGCGGAATGTCTCGATACCAATCCTAGCGGAGCCACACAAGACAAAAAACTTTTCCAAAGGTATTATCAACTGTCTTGACCTGAAGGATGTTTCGGACGCGGAGATTGTTGACGGCTTGTCGGAGCAGGGTGTCGTCGATGCACGCATAATGAAAGTGAGAAGAGGGAACGATCTACAGAGTACAAACAATATTATCTTGACTTTTAACTCGACAGACTTCCCCTCTGCGATACACGTCGGATACCTGAAGGTGAAGGTTCGCGTTTTTGTTCCCAACCCTATGCGCTGCTTCCGCTGTCAGCGCTATAAACATACCACTCAGTTTTGCCGTGGTAGACCGACATGTGGCAGATGTGGCGCATTGGAGCACACCGGTGCGGACTGCGTGTCAAAGGAAGTGTGGTGTGTGAACTGCGGCCAGGGACAAGCTCCGCACACTGCATATGACAAGACCTGTCCAGCACAGATGATGGAAAGATAAATTATCGCACTGAAGTGCTCCAAACAAATAACTTTTCGGCAAGCAAGGGAAATGTACATGGAGTCACATCCCAAGGTATCATACGTAGACAAGGTAAAACGCACACAGCCAGCTACCACTCACCGGGAGTCTACCAATGCGTCCCATTTTCTTTCTCAACTTGCTGATTTGCTACGATCCTTCGGACTTATCTGTACCCCAGTGTCGGAGCGAGGCCTGGGTTCTGATGCCGTGATCGAGGTCCCTCTCACCACTCGTGTACAAAATCCCATTGTAGAAACGTCCTCCAAGACAGCAAAACGCGCTGCCCAGTCGCCGCTGGCCCCTCGAGTTGCCTCTGCGCAGCCGGCTGCAGAGCGAGCTCCTGATGAATGGCACCATGTCGAACGGATTAAGAGGCCCGCCAAGTCCTCCAGCGAGCACCTGGAATCCTTACCCGCCACCTCCACCGACCCCACCTCAACCCATCCAATCCCTGCACCATCCAGAACCCCCACACCCCCATCTACTCCCTCCGCTTCCAAAACCATCCTCTTTCCTCCACCCCTTCTGTCATCTCAGGAGGGAGTAGTGTGGCCTCTCGCCGCGTACCGGTGATGTCGCCCACTGCAACCCGAAGATCAGCAACGATTGAGGTTCATCCCGGGGCTCCTGATTTGGGGGCCTCTGGTCGAAGAAGCCGTGGTGGGTCGCGAGACCCATCGCCTTGCGCACGGCCCTCTGGAGTTTCACGGGCCGACGCCTCAACCACATCGGTACCTGGGACTACTCAGGCTTCCCATGCGAGGGTTTCAGGTAAGGTGATGGGGCCACCACCTGTTCCTCCTCGTGAAAGCGAGAGGCTGCCCCACCGCTGGTCCCCTACTGGAGGACGCAAGCGGGCCTCCCCCTGGTCGAATTCGCCACCGGATGGTGGAGCCTCTAAGACTCGGCCGCGGGCGCATTCAGCGTCCGCGGAGACCAACGCCCACTCGGGTGCATCCTAGGAGCACTAGTCAACTTTAGTCGGTGACTTTGCCCTTTTAAACTGTTTAATTACCTCTCACTAGCATTTTAAATGCCCGTAATTTTACAATGGAACTGCAGAGGGGTTCGTACAAACATAACCGACCTCGAGACTGTCTTAAATCAGCACTGCCCGATGGTTGTATGTCTCCAAGAGACAAAGTTACCACCACACCCTTCCCTCCGACTAAAAAATTATTCTGTTATTGCGAAAAACAAGGCATCGGAGACCATTGCGCACGGTGGCGTACTTTTGGCAGTGCATCATAGCGCGTCTTATCAGGAGGTAACGCTGGATACCCCTCTCCAAGCAGTCGCTGCATTGAATTCCTTCGTCATACTATAACAATATGCTCTGTCTATCTTCCTCCTGGGCGTTCGCTGCCGTCTATGGAGCTCAGTCGCCTGATGTTCCAACTGGCCCAGCCTGTCTTGCTCCTCGGCGACTTCAACGCGCATCACGTGGCATGGGGATGTGACTCGGTAAACTCTCGCGGTCGAGATGTGTAGAGTTTTATTCTGGACGAAGCCCTCTGCCTTTTAAACACGGGTGCAGCCACCCACTACGCTCTTCCTTCTGGTCTTACCTCTGCGATAGACCTAAGTCTTGTAAGCCCGTCCTTGGCGCATTATATGACTTGGTCGGCTTCCGACGACCCACTCGGTAGCGACCATTTCCCTATTTTTTATTAAATACAGTGACAGGGTGAGGCTTGGCTCCAGACCTCAACGGTGGAACTTAAAGAAAGCGGACTGGAGAAAATTCGAGGCAAATGTGGAAGCATGCTTGCCAAGGAATGCTGATGGCTGTGGTCTCTCGTTGGAGCAGTTTACATCGATGCTTACTCAGTCCGCTGATTCCTCCATTCCACGAACTTCTGGTGCTCCACGGCGCTCACCAGTTCCATGGTGGTCAACAGAATGCCGTGACGCTATACGCGCACGTAAGCGAGCATTTAAAACATTTAACAGAAATTGCGACATGGCGAACTTGATTGCATTTCAAAAGGCACGAACCTTAGCACGCCGAATTATACGGGAAGCCAAGCGAAGGTCATGGAGGGAATATGTATCTAGTATTAACCGATTTACCCCAACGACTCAAGTATGGTCTCGTATTAAACGCATTGATGGCCAGTATAATGCGATGCGCCTTCCCGTACTACATGTGGCTGGAGTGGACGTGACCCGCCCAGCTGAGGTTGCTGAGGAAATAGGCCGGGCTCTATCAGCCCGCAGTGGAGATGGGAATTATCACCCAGAATTTCTCCGCAAAAAGACTAAATCAGAAGCTAAGCCAATTGATTTTTCCACGCATGATGATTTGTGCTATAACGAACCATTTAGTGTTCACGAGCTGCGTTCCGCGATCGGATGCCTAAAGAGCGTGGCAGAAGGAGCTGATGGGGTTCACAATGACATGCTAAAACACCTACCTTTGCGAGTACTTGATGCACTTTTGGTGTCGTTTAATAGGGTATGGGAGGAGGGCTACTTTCCTGATTCTTGGCGTGAAGCCATAGTGGTCCCGGTTCTGAAACCGGGAAAGAGCGGGCTTGACCCATTGCACTACCGGCCGATTTCCCTGACATCGTGTCTCTGCAAACTCCTGGAGAAAATGGTCAACGTGCGACTCACCTGGTTTCTGGAAACGCAGGATTTTTACTAACGCACAGTGTGGTTTTAGGAAGCATCGTTGCACAACGGATCATCTTTTAGCACTTGACACCGCCATTCGAGTCGCTTTTAAACGCCGACAACATGTGGGAACTATCTTTTTCGACATAGAAGGAGCCTACGATGCAACCTGGCGACATGGAATCTTGCTAAAGGCTAGGAAGTGTGGAATCCGTGGGAACTTGGGAGTTTTTCTCCAGGAATTTCTCAAGGATCGTTTCTTCCGCGTCCGGGTAGGACACGAGCTTTCCCATCGTTTCCACCAAATCAATGGAATTCCACAGGGCAGTGTGCTGAGTGTTGCCTTATTTGCATTGTTCATAAATGATATTGGGGATTCACTACCGCGTGGCATAGGACGATCGTTGTTCGTGGACGACTTTGCTATATGGTTTTATGGTGCGAATACATCATCGCTAACACGGCAGTTACAGCTTGCGGTGAACCACCTCCAAAGATGGGGTATTGCAAATGGACTCCGCTTCTCCACAAACAAAACTGTTGCAATGCACTTCTGTCGTAGACGGTGCTCCCAAGAACTCAACACGAAGCTGTATGACTTGTTTATTCCTGTTCACCGAACTGCAAAATTTCTCGGGGTGCAGTTTGACAGTCGTTTGACGTACAAACAACATCTTAGAACACTTAGAGAAAAATGTTTTAAATCACTAAACTTATTGAAGTGCATATCACGAACCTCGTATGGCGCGGATCGTAAAACACTGACGATGCTGTACCGGTCGTTGATTCGATCCAAGCTGGATTATGCATGCTATGTGTATGACAGCGCCTGCACTACCAATAAGCGTGTCCTTGACACTGTACACCATGCTGCATTACGCATCATTACCGGAGCTTTCCGCACCTCACCAATCGTTAGCTTGCTGGCAGAAACCAACGAACCACCTCTGGCACTAAGACGGGAAATGCTTGGCATGCGGTACGCCTGCGAATTGCGTCAGTTTCCCACCACCCCACGTACCCAGCGGTGTTTTCGCGACACATGTTGACACTGTTCAGCAGTAGGCAACGTGGGACGGCCTTACCTTTCTGTGTACGCATCCGTAAGCTCCTTCAGGAGAGCAGAACGAGAGTATCTAGAGTGGCGTGCATGGAGCAGCAATCAATACCCCCGTGGAATCTGGTGTCTCCTGCAGTTGATCTGACACTTGCAGCGACGCCTAAGGGCAATGTTTCCTCTGAGCTGCTTCGGATGAAAACTTTGGAGCATCTGGAAACGTTTGAAGGATGCACACGCATTTTCACAGATGGGTCGAAGGGTGACCATGGAGTAGGATCTGCGTTTGTGTGCGGTTCCTCTGTCAGATGTTTTACTTTACCTAGATGTGCCTCGGTGTACAGTTCAGAGCTCGTTGCAATCATCAAAGCGCTTTCCTACATCGAGATCTCGCGAGATGTTGATTATGTCATCTTATCTGATTCCCTCAGTAGCCTTTTGGCACTGACTGGATTCTACCCATCTGACCCATTACTCCTTGATATTGTGACTCGTTTGACTGCCATACATCAGGATGGGAAGACTGTTCATTTGTGCTGGATCCCCAGCCATGTGGGTGTATTGGGAAATGAACGCGCCGATTCTGCAGCGAAATGGGCTGCTCTGAGACCACAAACGCGTGGTTTTCCACTGCCAGCCAGAGACCATCTTCCCGGAATATATTCGTTTATGAAGACCAAGTGGCAGAGTAGTTGGAGCGCGCAGACCAACAATAAACTTCACGCGATAAAACCACACCTTGGAGACTGGCCATCGTGCTACCGCAGATCCAGAAGTGACTGGGTGACGCTGTGCAGACTACGCCTCGGCCACACACATGCTACACACCAATACCTTATCTGCGGCGGTGAGAGACCCCAGTGTCCCCGCTGTTTAGGAAGCCTGACCGTACGTCATGTACTTTTCTCGTGCGATCAGTTCTCAACAGAACGAAGGTTGTTCTATGGAAATAATACACGGCTCAACACATATAGTGATGCCCTGGCTGATGACTCAGACGTAGTTCATTCTGGCAACATATTCCGCTTTCTGAAAGCGATCAGTTTTCGGGCCATCTACTCACCCCGGTAGCACCTGTCCGCATAACTAACTGAAACGCTGAACTAAAAGTTATGGGCGCTAAATGATCACACTTTGGTCGAAGCGCCCTTAAACTCAAATAACTAACTAACTAACAGGAGGACGCAGGCCCCGGAATGGCGCCCGGTGTTTGCAGCCGTCGTGTCGAATGACATTCCCATGACCTTGTCCACTATCCCATCCCATTTCTGAAGGGGGAACGAGTGGTCTAGGGGTAAGATGCTCGTCTCGCAATCGAAAGATTGTGGATTCGAATCTCACCTGTCGCTACTCTTCGCCCGCGACCAATCGGCGTGAGAGATTGGCGACGCTATATGACTCAACGGTCGACGTGTCGTAAAACCAATAACCAACCAATAACCAACCATTTCTGAAGGAGGGTGTAGACGGCATTCGCCTGCTGGCCCCCCGTGCCAGAGTCCAGCTTGGGAATTCCTAGGAGCTGGGTCTCACCGCTGGTAATGGACGTGACTAGCACAGGGAGTCTGTCCATACTCTCCGGAAAGCAGGAGGGAAGGAAGCAGCTTCCCGTCCCAGTGAACGACACATGGTTCCCCAGCCTCCCTGAATCCTTCCTTGAAGTCAGCCCATTTATCAGCACGATACCGCTCACGGTAACGATTCACAGAGGATCGGCTGATGTTCAACTCCGCGGGATCATGGCCTAAGCTTTTGGCCACCTCTGTCAGGACGTAGGGAGCCATCCTGTCGCTCATCTTGGTGCGATCTAGGGCCGCTGTAAGTCCAGGGGTCCACACGTTCTGCACCTGAATCCGTTTCCTCTTCGGGTGACTCACATCACCCCCGACTGTTCCCTCCTCCTCCACCACGGACCCCTCAGAGTCGGAGGAGACAGAAGAAGATGACGCCAAATCAACCTGACTACATGAAGCTTCCTGCTCCATCCGCGTCCTCAATTCTCCTTGCTTCCGCCTCCTTCTTCTGGACCGCTTCCTCCTTCCGCGCTAACACAAGGTCCACCGACCCCATTGACCCCCTCCGCCCGAGCTCCCGCTGGGCGAGGAGAAAGTCTCGGTCCTCCGGGTTCTTGAGGAGTTTCAAGGCGTCTGCATGTACCACATCGAACAGGTTGCCCATGTCCGTCATGAAGCTCTCCTCGTTGGTCCTCTGCGTCTGTGTCTGCCATCCCTGATTCTTCTCCAGGCCCTTCCAGCGGTCAAAAAGGGCCAGAATCTTAGCCAGGATCTTGTCCTGTCGTTGTGTAAAGATCCTCCCGTGGTCCCAGAACATAAGGACCTCCCCCACCAGCACTTTGGCGCTCTCAGCCCTCCTTCTTGAGGTTGAGGTGGTGGTGAAGGAAAACGCTGAGCACTTGGCCGGAGGAGGGGAGTTTGTTCTCCCGGATGGCGTCCTCCGAACCAAGTAGATAAAAGCCACGGTTTTTCGACATCTGTGGAAGAGAAAGAAAATGCCCGACGTAAGGACTTTGCTCTCCTCAACATCCCATAACCAAGGCATATGGTATGACACCCAGAAACAGACGAGCAGAAACTTCAGACACATTGTGCCACCACTAATTATTACACAATGATGCTGGAAATTTTTTTAATTTCCTTTTTTTCCTTTTTTTCTCAGGAAGAGGAAAAAAAGAAAGGTGGGGAGCAAATGAATTCGACAGTTCGCCTTTTTGGACCACCCTAATATATATATATATATATATATATATATGTAATATATAGATATATAGATATATAGATATCAGTAAATGTTGGGAGCAGATTATCTTTGATGCATGTTTCATTGAATAAAACAGCATACTTCGTGTTGATATGCCTCTTTGAAAGGCTCTCAAATCGCCTGATGATGGTCCGTTCTTGTGAAGAAGCTGCATGCAAAATTGTGCCTGTATTCTCGTATTCAGCGCCCTAAAGCCCTAATAACTAACTTCTCGTATTCACGTAACGTTTCGTTAGGACATCTAACATCTTCAGACATACGGATAAGACACAATATAAGAACATAATACATTCGCAAGCGTTTCGATCTCTATATGATTTGCGCGTCAACAATGGACATTTTATCTTGCTTTTCTCTAACACACACGTAGATCTTATATGCGGGTACTTCTCAGATAGCAATGTTTTCAACGGTAATATACTAAATGGTCATGTTATACGCTTTCTCGATTATATACATATAAACACGGATGAACAAATGTAAGTGCACACTATCGCTCTAGTTTCCAAGAGCACGGACAGTACGCAGCCATTGGCGGTATCCTATGCCCTTGGGGGAGTGGTTGTCCATCATAAAGAGACAGCATGCCCCTCATGTTCAACTGCCGGTTAATTACAGGATCCTTTTCACGGATGAGAACTGCCTCTAAGATTTTATTTTTTTGTATCCTGTGACACTGGGTCAATATGGTGGTGTTGTTGATCATGATGGATCGAGTAAGTTTCATATTGTGCATCGACATGGCGTGCTGTTGTGGTAGATATGGTGGTGATGGTGTGTCCAATGTAGGATGAGGCTGGACGGCGCGCACAGTCGCCAATAGGGCATCGGAACTCGTACACTACATTGGTTGTTTTGAGCATGCTTCTATCTTTAGTCAAACGACCAATGTAGTGTATGAGTTGCGATGCCCTATTGACGACTGTGCGCGCCACCCAGCCTCATCCTACATTGGACACACCACCACCACCACCCTATCTAGGCGCATCACAATGCACGTCCAAGAAGGGGCACCACAACAGCACGCCATGTCGAAGCACAATATGAAATTTACCCGATCCATCATGATCAACAACACCACCATATTGACCCAATGTCACAGGATACAAAAATTTACAATCTTAGAGGCAGTTCTCATCCGTGAAAAGGATCCTGTAATTAACCGGCAGTTGAACATGAGGGGCACGCTGTCTCTTTATGATGGACAACCACCCCTCCCCCTCCCCCCAGGGCATAGGATACCGCCACGGGCTATATGTATAGATATGTATATATATATATATATATATATATATATATATATATATATATATATATATATATATATATATATATATACACGAGGTCTGTCTAAAATGTATCCAACCTTTGGCCGGAAAAAAATATATTACGTACCTGACGGGATTGGGACCCTAATCCCCTTCAAAGTAGGCCCCTTGCGCCTGCACACACTTAGCCCACCGATCCTTCCACTGCCGAAAACACTTCTGGAAGGCTTCTATTGGAATGGTGTTCATCTCCGCCGTCGCGTTTTGCATTATCTCTTCTCTATTGTCAAAACGGGATCCTTTCAATGGCGTCTTCAATTTCGGAAACAACCAGAAGTCGCAAGGAGCCATGTCTGGAGAGTTATCACGGTGTTCAGAAACTCAGGATCAGTGTTGGCAGTGTCCAGCATGTCCTGTGCAACCTGAAGACGGTGTTCTTTCTGTTCCGCCGACAGCAGCTTGGGCACAAATTTCGCAGCCACTCTGCGCATGTTCAAATCATCACGCAAAATTGCATGTGCAGAATCTTTACTGATCCCAACCTCTTCGGCAATCTCTCGTACGGTCAAACGCCGATCTCCCATTACCAGATTTTCCACCCTCGCAACAACAGCTGCATTCCGAGCGGTTTGTGGCCTCCCAGAACGCTCGTCACTCTCCACCGATGTGCGGCCATTTTTGAATCGGTTGAACCATTCCTTAATTTGTGTTACCCCATAGCATTGTCTCCAAACACCTGCTGAATCTCATGAATTGTTTCGCTTTGAGAATCACCAAGCTTTTGACAAAATTTAATGCAGTATCTTTGCTCAACTCGTTCAGTCATCTTGAGAAAAATCGAAAATCCGACGAACATGTATCAGAGCACCTCACTCAGCTGCCAGTAGGCAGCGACTGACACACTCGCAGGCAGAGAAAAAAATTCACGCATGCGCATTAAGCTGTCTCCTTCCACTGTGCACTGCTTCCACTATGCCTTCATCACTACTCTACCCGGGAAAATTCAAGGTCGGATAGTTTTTAGACACCTCGTATGTATATATATATATATATATATATATATATATATATATATATATATATATATATATATATATATATATATATATAGATATATGCATTTATCTATGTTCATGCTTGAGAAGGGATGTCGAAAGAACAACAGGAATATTTTTTTAACATAATTTCCAGGGACTTCAATCAGGGTCCCTATATTGACCTAATACAATCTGGTGACTTCATTATGAGTCGAAATGCAGTTCTATGGCATGCTTCTGGCTCTCCATAACCAGAGCTTCCAAACGGTGTTCTGCATTTCATCTTAGCATATGTAGATAGGAAGTTAGTGGAGGTTTTCGAAAGCACCGCCCCCATCCCCCCCCCCCGGCCCGGCGAAGGTGGATTTGGCGTCCGGTCCGGCGAGGGTTAATATAGTAGTGTACAGAGAGTATAGTATCGAAGCATCCAAGTACATGCTTAGGTAGCACCTGAGCCAAGTGCAGGAACTGATGGTATGTGTGATTGTAGTGAAGTATCTTCATGCATGACTGTAATATCCAGAGGGACCCTAGTGTATTTTATTCTCACGAGTGTATGAAAAACCACTATGTGGATGTGCTTTTAATATATAATACAATGCAACACATTACGTTAGAACGAACAAGACGTGCAGTTCGCAATGCTTACCTACTATCAGTTGACTTCAGTCAGTACAAGAAGTGAATGTTACTTCCTTAGGCCGCGCTGTCTAAGCAAGTACTGAAGTGCTTGGTGTAGTAAATAATTGCTTTCCTTTCTTAGTGTATAATCTATGGATGTTGAAGGGCACGTTTAAGCCTTGTTTTTCACACTGGGTGGTCCCATGTCAGGTCAGTTGAGGTGGCGTAACAGTAGTCGGGGTCGTAAGCATAGGTCAGGTCGCCGCAGTTAGAACCAGTCTACTCTCAGGTCGTCTCACACTCCCACCGACCGTGCAGTCTAAAGAGGCCAGATGAAATCACTAGCTCCAAGCTCAGTATCAATCAATCAATCAATCCTTGTATTGGTACCAAGAGACACTCAGTATCAAATGTCAAAAACGCTTTAAAAAAAGGGGGGTGGGACAGGAGGCTACTAAAACATTAAAAACACATGCATACAATACTCAAACATTCCGACGTACAGCTCTTTTCAGCGCCTCCTTCAGCTTAAACTTAAAAGCCCGTCGCATATTCTCGGCCCTAACTTCCTCGGGGAGACTGTTCCAAAGAACTGCAGCACGGTACATGAAAGAGCGTTGCGCAAAAGAAGTTTTCAGGCGTGGGCGCTCTACTGAAAACGGTGTTGATCGCGTAGATCGAGAGCTGGCATCACTTCTCAATGTCACAAGATCACGCAGGGTTTCAGGTGCTCCCGAGTGATGCACTGTAAGATGAACCAGTGAGCAATCCGTAATGTCGACAAAGCGTTGAAAGCTAGGCCAGCCTAACCGCTCAATAACATGCGATATATGACCATAGCGAGAGGTCCTAGTTATGATCCTAGCCGCCCTCATAGCCTAGCCTCCCTGGTAGATTAGTCATGCTGATGACATGGAATTATGCGCATGGTGGTATTGCAGCTTATGCAAGATTAATAAAGACAAGATTCAATAAAGACGAGATCCAGCCATCTAGCTATGATTTTTGAAGTATGGTCTCTTCTCAGCAACCACAACAGCCTTTTTGTCATAGTGACGTAGGAGACGCTTCGTTTTCGGATCGGCGAACTTGCGACATGCTAGCTCATGAAACCAATCCATATTAACACAGCAAACCTGGTTGGCCATCATCAACTAAACCAGGCACTAACCAGCCAACCAGCTAAAATATGGAACCCGCTGACCGCTGTGACATCAGCGGGGTAGGGCGTTTGCTTTCCAACCGCAACTTTGCTGGTTCAAATCCCACCTGTCGCTGATCTTCGTCCGCGACAAGTCGGCATGGGAGACTGGCGACTCTGTATGGCCAAAGCAGTGGACGTGTCGTAAAACCAACAGCCAGCCAACCAATCGGTGACATGAGCAGTGACCTGGACTTCTCTGTGACTCTAAGACAGCTGACCTCGGCTTTGACGCCAGCAGTGACCTGGACCCCTTCCTCGGCAGGGGACTGGCGATGTCCACAGTGCGTCGCAGCCGAGGTTGAGAAGCCACAGGAGGCGTTCGGTTTCGAGCAGGCGCAGAAGGAGTACTCGCTACAGACGTTCGGCGAGATGGCCGACCAGTTCAAGTCTGACTACTTCAACATGCCCGTCCACGTGAGGCTCGCTCCATCCGTCTGCCGTGTGCGAATCACAGTCCAAACTGCACAACATGCCTGTCCACGTCTGTAATGTCCTCACCACAGTCCAAGTTGCACAACGTGCCTGTCCACGTCTGTAATGTCCTCACCACAGTCCAAGCTGCACAACATGCCTGTCCACGTCTGTAATGTCCTCACCACAGTCCAAGCTGCACGACATGCCCGTACTCGTCTGTCGTGTGTTCATCACAGTCCAGACTGCATAGCATGCCCCACCACGTCTGTCGTGTGCTCACCACAGTCCAGACTGTACAACATACCCGTCCACGTCTTGCATGTGCTCACCACAGTCCAGACTGTACAACATGCCCGTCCACGTCTGACATGTGCTCACCACAGTCCAGACTGTACCACATACCCGTTCATGTCCGTCATGTGCTCACCACAGTCCAAACTACCACATGCCGTCCACGTCTGGTATGTGCTCACCACAGTCCAGACCGTACAACATGCCCGTCCACGTCTGGCATGTGCTCACCACAGTCCAGACTGTACATCATGCCCGTCCACGTCTGGCATGTGCTCACCACATTCCAGACTGTACCACATGCCCGTCCACGTCTGGTATGTGCTCACCACAGTCCAGACTGTACAACATGCCCGTCCACGTCTGTCGTGTGCTCACCACAGTCCAGACTGTACATCATGCCCGTCCACGTCTGTCGTGTGCTCACCACAGTCCAGACTGTAAAACATGCCGGTCCACGTCTTTCGTGTGCTTACCACAGTCCAGACTGCATAACATGCCCGTCCACGTCTGGCGTGTGCTCACCACAGTTCAGATTGTACAACATGCCCGTCCAGGTCTGTCATGTGTTTAGCACAGTGGAAGCTGCACAACATGTCCGCCCACGTCTGTCATGTATTCATCACAGTCCAAGCTACACTAAATGGCGGTCTATATCTGTCATGTGTTTATCTTCAAGCTACACAAGGTACCGGTCTTCGTGTGTCATGTGTTCATCACAATCCAAGCTACGCAGCATGCTCCTTCATATCTGACATGTGTTCATCGCATTCCAAACTACACAGGATTCTCCTCCACATATGACATGTGTCTATCACAGTTCAAGCTGCACGACATGCCCATCCACGTCTGTCATGTGTTCATCATCGTTCAAGATACACAAAATGCCGGACTGCGTCTGTCATGTGTTCATCACAATCCAAACTTCATACATTTTTAGTCGTCGGTTATGTGTTTTTCATAGTCCAGACCACAACGTGCCCTTCCGTGCTTACGATATGTTCGCCACAGTCAAGCAGGATGACATTTGTCTATGAGAGCATCTACACACGCTCTTTTACGGAAGTGAAATGACAGCCCTGATTGCAAGCATTTTCCCCCACTCCCCCAAAAGTGAGTAGTGTGAATATGAGCAGTAACTACCACCAAATGCTTTCATACGCCTAGCTTTGCTTCGGGTGTCGAACAAACGAACACCTCTGGGACCGTTAGAGTTTGGTCCTCAATAGAATGCACGGGCAACATGACGCTGCAGTCCCGCACCTTCTCAGCTGGTACCGTGATCCGTTTTCGGACGGCCCACACTCAGACGATGCCTTTGTACCGTCCGCGGCCACCGTGATCCATGCCCAGACAATATCCTTGTATAGCGGTTCCGTGATCCGTGTTCAGACGGTCCTCGCTCAGACTATCCCCCTGCATAGGGGTACCGTGATCCGTACTTTGTAGTTACCTTGCATTGTGTCGTACTCCGTACCCAGACGATCACCTGTAGCGGTACCGTGTTCCGTGCCCAGACGATCACCTCGAGTAGCGGTACCATGTTCTGTGCCCAGACGATCACCTGTAGCGGTACCATGTTCCGTGAGCAGACGAGCACCTGTAGCAGTAACGTGTTGTGCTCAAACGATTACCTCGTGTAACGGTACCATGTTCCGTGCTCAGACGATTAGCTCGTGTAGCGATACCATGCTCCGTGCTCAGACGATTACCTCGTGTAGCGGTACCATGTTCCGTGTTCAGACGATCACCTCGTGTAGCGGTACCATGTTCCGTGCTCAGCCGATCACCTCGTGTATCGGTACCGTGTTCCGTGCTCAGCCGATTACCTCGTGTATCGGTACCATGTTCAGTGTTCAAACGCTTACCTCGTGTAACGGTACCATATTCCGTGCTCAGCCGATTACCTCGTGTAGCGGTACCATGTTCAGTGTTCAGACGATCACCTCGTGTAGCGGTACCGTGTTCCGTGCTCAGCCGATTACCTCGTGTAGCTTCATGGCAACCTCAAACCTAAACAATTCACCTTCCACCTTCAGTAGGGGACAGACAAACCGTCATATCAGAGATCAGGGCGTGACGCGTACAGGGACCGGCCCCGTAGCTTATCTTCCCGCTCCTCGCATCCTAGTCATGAGGTCACTGGAAGAAGAAAAGAGCCTCTCGCGGCTTACACCGTTTCAGAGGAAAGAAGCATGCGATAGGTTAGGAGTGGTGTTGAGATGTGAAAAGCTTAGGGATGATGGGATAGAAGTAGAGTTTAAAAATACTGATGACGGGACCAGGCCGATTGGTGCAACCGGACTAACTTACAATGTACGGCACGAAACTGGCAGGCGAATAGTCACCGTACCCATCGACGTTCGACCTCAATACCATCAATTGTCATCAATTGTTACGACTTGAGAGAGGTGTCGAATGATGACATTGTGGTTGGCCTGGCGGAGTGGGGAGTGGTAGGTGCGAGAAGGATCACTAAAGGCCACCAAACTCAACCTACGAACAACTTCATATTGACATTTCGTTCCACTGATCTTCCCGAATTCATACTCCTTGGATACGTTCGTGTGAAGGTGCGTGAGTATGTCCCTAACCCCATGAGATGCTTTCGATGTTCCCGATTTGGACACACGTCTCAACACTGCCGAAATCGGATATGTGGCAGATGTGGGTCAGTGGAGCACGCAGGAGGAAAATGTGACGCTGAACTTCCAAAGTGTTCAAACTGCGGCCCCGGTCAAAAACCCTACATGGCCTACGACCGCTCATGTCCCATCTTCTTGAAAGAGAAAGAGATAGTCGCTTTAAAGTGCTCGAACAAAATCACATTTCGGGAGGCCCGTGAGCTTTATGAAAGATCTCACCCCGAAAGTATCCTACGCAGCAGCGGCAAAACTTAACCATGTAATGACAAAACACACTCAAAGGGAACCTCTGATAGGCTCCCAACACACACAGCCCAACATTTACGAGCTGATTGCCCAACTCACAACACTGCTTCAATCTTTTGGTGTGCCCCTTGATTCGCCCAAGGGACAAGGACAGCCTGCTCAACACGTTGCCGAAGCGGCGGAAGTACCTCCTGCCACGAGTGGATGCGGTGTTTGCTCACCAGATGCGTCGCCCGGACCAACGTCGAATGGGGGAGAGTGGACCCAGGTTCAGCGCTCTAAGAGGCCTGCCTGGCCCTCTCCACCCAATCCTAGCCTCTCACCGTCCACCACAGGCCCCACCTTGAAATCCCCGTCCTTCAACCCCCCCCATAACCTACACGCACCGCAACCACCTCCAAATCTTTCCTCCTCACACCCTCCCTGCCTGAACCGTCTCCCATTTCCGTTGGCCATCCCTCCCCTCACGTTCAACCTCAACTTCCGCACCTCCTCCACCTCCCTCACCCGCATCTTCCACCTCCGCACCTGCACCTTCCACCTCCGCACCTGCACCGGCAGGTGCGGAACCTGCCTCTCGGTCACGAAACAACCGACAAATTCAAATCCCTGACGTCAGCTTACACTATCAGGAAGTCGAAAGGTGCGCCCGCGAGGCGAAGAGGGCACGCTTGGCCCAGATGGAAAAGGCACGGGTGAAAGACAAAGGTGTGGAATGTGCCCCTCCCGCCAGGTCGGCCGCCCCATCGCCTCGAAGGCGGGTGGAGGCACCGCTGAGAGAATCAGGTATTCCGCACGAGATGGGTCCTCCCCCACCTCCGCCGCAGCTGAGCATCCCTCAGAAGCGTGGGCTGCCGCCAACAGGGTCCTCTCAAGGGTACAGCTCACCGCGGTCACGCCCGAGAACGACCTCACTCTGTCACACTAAGAGTATCCTCGAACCCTCCACGGAGCACTTTTATACTTCTAGTTTTACATTGACTCTCCATCGTATCGCCCTTAGTTTTACAGTGGAACATGCGTGGTTTAGAGCACATTTTACTGACCTGCAGAGGGTTTTATATCACAGACGGCCTATTGCTGTAGGCGTTCAGGAAACGAAACTTTCCACTGGTATCCAGTGTTCCGTTAAAGGATATTTTGTATTTCGGAAGGATAACGCAAACATTGACACCATAGCACACGGTGGGGTAATGTTGGCTGTCCAACATGGAACACCTACCACTGAAATATAATTGCAGTCAATACTACAGGCTGTAGCCGTGCGTATTAATATTCACCACCTTGTTATATCATTGTGTTAAATTTATCTGCCACCGGGAGAGGCTTTCTCCTCTGCGGAGCTCAGAAGTCTTATGCTGGAACTTCCTGCTCCCGTTTTACTTTTGGGCGATTTTAAGAAGACCCCCGACGAGGCACCACCTTTCCGTGGTGGGGGTGGGGGGGAGATTGCGGGCCCTAAGGACCCAGCGGACCAGGCCATCGGTCCGCGGCGAAGGGCGAGACTAAGAGTGCCTTACTCGTCCTTCCATCCATACGCCCCCATTCCTATGCCCATCTCATCTCAACGTCCATGTCCTTCCTTCACCGGGCCCTGCAACACCAACTCTCCCTATCATGAGCAGGTAGGACAACTTCCCCGGTTCTGCCCTCCAGCTCTGTTTTATCGGGGTAGTCGCGCCCCCTCGGCCCGCCTCCCGGGGTTGACTGGAGGTTGAGGTCCCCCTTCGCACGGTGCTAGTTGTGACGGGGGACCAACACACCTCTTCGGTCCCGATATCCCGGAGGGGCGGGCGGGCCCGTGGGGCCTCACGCGGGCCAAGTGGCTGGTCGCCTCGGGCCTGGGACCTGGGACTCTTCCCAGTGTCTGCCGACCCGGCCGGCAGGGGTCAAGGGGTGGGCGGTGCTGGATCCCGGTCGGGGTGGTGAGTCTCTCTCCCGGCCGGGCGAAGGCGCCGCCTGCCCCGTATAACTCCGCGGGCGTCTGATGTCCTCCCGCTTGCGGGGCTCAGGCTCCCCCCAGTAGGGCCCCAGTGTGGTGAGACGTCCGCGGGGCCGAACTCAAAGACAAACATGGCATCCCAAAACAATAAATCCCTCCCTGGTCCACGTCACAGTGGCCAGAATGCGAATTCGATCATTGCCGAACAGGTGCACCAATCTGCGAACGGTGGAGCCAACAGGGCTCCTTCTCCCCGCATTCTTGTGTTTCAAGTCGCTGAAGGGACAAAGCAATTGGCCTCTCTCCCCTTTCCAACGACAGGATGGCTGTGACCGTTTTGGTCAGATCAGACGATGCGAAAAACTTGGAGATGGCGGTTTTGAAGCAGAATTTGAACGCACGGAGGAGGCCAAAAGAGCGCTGCTGGCAAACTAATTTGTTTACTCAGTGAGAGACCAGCAGGGCAGAAGTATGGTGACAATACCCATAACTGTGAAAATGCACGCAACAAAGAACCAGTCGAAGGGAACAATTTACTGTTTTGATCTAAGAGGTGTTAGTGACGCCGAAATTACTGAAGGTTTGACAGACGATGGAGTTATTCAGGCACGGAGACTTACTGTGAGAAAGGGCCAGGAGGTACAGCCCACAGACAATATAATCCTGACTTTCAGCTCTATTGAATTACCTGAATCAGTCCGTGTTCGGTACATCATGAGGAGGGTCAGGAGGTTCATTCCCGTTCCCATGCGATGCTTCAGATGTCAGAGGTATGGCCACACAACCCAATTCTGTCGTAACCGCCCAGCGTGTGGACGAAGCCGATCGTCCGAGCACGCCACGGAAAAGTGCAGTGGTGAATCACCTTGGTGTGTAAATTGTGGGGAGGGCCAGAGTGCACATAGCGCATTCGATAGGACATGCCCTGCATATAGGAAGGAGAAGGAAATCATTTCGATCAAATGTACCCAAAATGTTTCGTTTAGAGAGGCTCGTGATCTGTATGATAGGGTCCATCCCAAGGCTACCTATGCAGCAAAGGTGGCTGGTCGCCGAACTAAAACCACACTGCTAAACACACAACACGCACAGCCCAACAACGTTTCTGACCTTATTGCACAACTCACGACTCTTCTTCGATCTTTCGGAGTGCCCCTTGCTTCGCCCGCGAGACCAGGGCAGCCAACACAACACGGCGCCGAGGCGACCAAGGTCCCAACCGGTACGAGTGTACTCCCCACTCGCCCATCCGAGACCCCCTCCAATTCAGTCCCCGAGGGTGGGGAATGGACACTGGTCCAACGGTCCAAGAGGCCTCCTCGGTCCTTTCCGCCCAATCCCAGCCCCTCCTCACTCTCCTCGTCACCTACCTCGAAATCACCACCTTCCACTACCCATCCACCCTCAAACCTCCTCTCGCCTCCCACACGCCCCACCACTAGCTCCAAGTCCATCCTATCCACCTCCTCCATACCTAATCCTTCTCCCCTTCCCGTGAGCCAGGCCTCGCCCACCACCCTCAACCTCTGCTTCCGCACCTGCATCGCCGTCCCGAAATCCGTATCGCCCCAGCCAGATCCCTGACATCAACCTGCAATATCAGGAAGCCGAGAGGCGCGCCCGCGATGCGAAGCGGGCGCGGCTTGCACAGACGGAGAGGGCACGGGCGAAGGCCCGCCAAGTCTCCGACAGAGCTCCTCACCCAAGGCCTGCCGCGGCCCCCAGAAGCGGGGCATGCCGTAGTCTGGCTCTCCGCCGGGCCATGGATCGTCGAGTTCCCGCCCCAGGACCCAGTCCGCATGAGATATGACCTCTGAGTCATCGGCGATCCCTCGGGGGGAGGACGGAGATGAAGTTTTGAAAACGCACGTTATCCGGGCCATGGATCGTCGAGTTCCCGCCCCAGGACCCAGTCCGCATGAGATATGACCTCTGAGTCATCGGCGATCCTTCGGGGGGAGGACGGAGATGAAGTTTTGAAAACGCACGTTATCCATCATAGTAATTGCTAGTCCTCTAGCGATTTCATCCATCTTCTATCTTTGTACGTTTCCATACTTTGACTCTTTACTGCTACTAACCTAGTCAACCCTAGTCAAAAAGCGAAATGCCCTCGCTATTTTTACAGTGGAATATGCGTGGATTTAGCTCAAATTTTACTGACCTACAAATATATATCTTGTCGCAACCCTATTGTATTATGTCTCCAGGAGACCAAGTTGTATGCAAGCGTCCAATGTACCATTAAGGGATACTCTGTCTTTCGGAAGGATCTTCTGCCCGCTGACACAATTGCACATGGTGGCGTCATGTTAACTGTGCACCACAGTGTTCCAGCGCAGCTCCTGCCGCTACAGACATCGCTCCTGGCTGTTGCTGCACGTGTGAACGTCAACCGCCGCAAAATAACAATTGTTTCGCTGTACGTGCCTTCCCCTCGGCACAGCTCAGGCTCTTAATGCTGGAGCTCCCTCCACCTGTTTTAATCCTTGGAGACCTTAACTGCCACCACACAGTGTGGGGATGTGACTCCACGAACACGCGTAGACGTTTGTTGGAACGTTTTATCGATGCCCAGTCTTTGTGCCTCTTAAATGACGGTTAGCCAACCCACTTAACTCTTCCCTCCGGGAGTACATCAGTTATTTACCTGAGTCTCTGTAGTCCGCAGATATCCCAGTGCATACATTGGTCCGTGGCGGACGATCCGCTTGGAAGTGATCATTTTCCGGTCTGGTTGGAATACCAAATTGAAACTGCTCTTGGCACTAGGCCCCAGTCGTGGCACCTTGGCAAAGCCAACTGGAGTGAGTTCGAGGCCAAGTTTAATAACAAACTCACCGTTTCCCCCCCCCCCCCGACGAGGCACCACCTTTCCGTGGTGGGGGGTGGGGGGGATTGCGTTCCTCAATGATCCGGCGCCCATCTTACTGGTGAAGGGTGAGACTAAGAGTTCCTCACTCGTCTTTCCATCCATACGCTCCGATTTCAATGCCCACCTCATCTCAACATCCATGTCCTTCACCTGGCCCTGCAACACCAACTATCCCTACTATGAGCAGGCAGGACAACTTCCCCGGTCCTGCCCTCCAGCTTAGTTTTATCTGGGTAGTCGCGCCCCCTCGGCCCGTCCCCCGGGGTTGACGGAGTCCTGGAGGCTGAGGTCCCCCGTCGCACGGTGCTGGCCTGGCCGGCAGGGGTCAAGGGGTGGGCGGCGCTGGATCCCGGTCGGGGTGGTGAGTCTCTCTCTCCCGGCCGGGTGATGGCGTCGCCTGCCCCGTATAGCTCTTCGGGCGCCTGGCGTCCTCCCGTCTGCGGGACTCAGGCGGACCCCAGTTGGGCCCCGATGTGGTGGGGCGCCTCGAGGAGCGGAAAAAAACACACTACATGGCATCAGTACTAAACAAAAGCTCTCCTGGTCCCTTTCGTAGGGGCCAGACCGACCCTTTGGGGACGAGTGGTCTAGGGGTTAGATGCTCGTCTCACAATCGAAATATTGTGGGTTCGAATCTCACCTGTCGCTACTCTTCGCCCGCGACCAATCGGCGTGAGATATTGGCGACGCTATATGACGCTATATTGGCGACGCTAATAACCAACCACCCAACCAACAGACCGACCCTTTCCTACTTGGAGATCGGGATCGTACCATCGAACGTACTCCCGGCCCTCGTGTCCTTGTCTTCAGAGGAAAACACAAAAGCCTGGCGTCTCTGTCCCCATTCCAGAGCAAGGACGGATGCGACAGATTTGGTGAGATTGTGAGGTGCCAGAAGTTGAAGGACGGTGCACTGGAGGTAGAATTTGCTGAATCAGAGCAGGGTGCAAGGTGTTGCACTTACATCATCTGAGTTCGTATATGGTGTGCGAAAGAACGACAAAAAGGAGAAAGAAACAATATAAATAACCGTGGAACCTCACAAAACAAAAAACACCTCGCGGGTAGTATACATTGCTTTGATTTAAGGGATGTATCCGAGGACGAAATCGAGGGCTCTCAAACTTTGGTGTAACTTGCGCCAGGAAAATGAAGGTAAAGAGAGGGGCAGAACTTATTACGACCAACAACGTTATCCTGACCTTCAACAGAACCGATTTATCTCCGGAGATAAGAGTGGGTTACGTACGGGTCAGGGTACGATAATTTCTTCCTAGTCACATGCGTTGCTTCAAGTGCCAACGGTTCGGACACACTGCCCAATTTTGCCGTAACCGCCTCGTGTGCAGCAAGTGTGCCTCCCCTGAACACTCCGGTGAAAATTGTGTATCTGAAAACCCGTTTTGTATCAACTGCGGTCAAGGACAGGACCCTCACGCCGCGTACGACCGCGCGTGCCCGAATTATATTAAGGAAAGGGAAATTATCTCAATAAAGCACACCAAAAACATCACATTTAGAGAGGCCAGGGACTTATACGAAAGATCGCACCCCAGGATTTCTTACTCTGCAAAAGCCAAATCTACCTTGACGGGCACACAATATATACAACCCAACAAGGCATCGGAGCTGATCGCACAACTAACGGCCCTCCTTCGAGCTTTTGGAGCTCCACTTGAGACACCGGCTGTGCAGAGGCAGCGAATACAAGGCGACTCCGAGTCCATCGTTGACCCACCTACCATGATTGCGGTGATAACCCACCAGAGACCTCCCGATCAATATCGGCAAGCGAGGAGTGGATCCAGGTCCAACGGACTAAGAGGCCTGCTCGGTCCTCCCCGCCAAAGCCTACCCTCTTCCAATCTACTACGTCCCCCACGCTGAAATCTCCACCTTCCACTTCCCACCCGTCCCCAAACATTCCCCCAGTCCCCCCACGCACCACCACCACCACCTCCAAATCCTTCTTATCCACTTCCTCCCTTCCCGAATTCAACCCCCTTCCCGTGAGGCAGGCCTCACCCTCACCCTCAACATCTGCTTCCGCACCTCCATCGCCGTCACGTAACACCCACAGACCAATCCAAATCTCCGACGCAAGCTTCCAGTACCAGGAAGCTGAAAGGCGTGCGCGCGAGGCAAAGCGAGCCCGACTCGCTCAGATGGAGAGGGCCCGAACGGGAGGCCGCCAAGGGACTGACAGGTATCTTCCCCCAATGCCAGCCACCCCATCGCCGCGACGGCGAGTGGAAGGTCCGGCTCCGTCAGACGAGATGGGCCCTCCTCCGCCTCCACCCCGTTTGGGGCCCCAGAAAAGAGGAATACCACTGTGGGGACGAGTGGTCTAGGGGTAAGATGCTCGTCTCACAATCGAAAGATTGTGGGTTCGAGTCTCACCTGTTGCTACTCTTCGCCCGCGACCAATCGGCGTGAGAGATTGGCGACGCTATATGACTCTGGTCGACGTGTCGTAAAGCCAATAACCAACCAAGAGGAATACCACTGTCGGGCTCCCCACCAGCGGAAGCGTCTCCGCGTTCTCGCCCCAGGACCCAGTCGCTGGGACCTAGTCAAGGCGAGCTAGCAGACTCCGTTCCTGGACAATTAGCGAGGTTTTTATCCCCTACGCCAATTTCTAACCAGCGACCATTGTATCATGCAACTCCCCCTTTTTATACAGAAACCATTACTGACTGTCTGTGATATTTTCCCAAAATTGTTTTAACCTTTAAATCGCCCACCATGCAGGCCTTTTTGCAGTGGAACTGTAGAGGTTTTAGAACGAGTGTCCAAGAACTCCAGAGAGTTCTTAATCAACAATGCTCAGCAGTAGTATGCCTGCAGGAAACGAAGGTTAGACCGGAGCACAATATATCCATTAAAAACTATTCTGTTTTTCGTAAGGATGTAATGTTTGACACCATTGCTCATGGTGGGGTGCTTCTGGCTGTTCACCACAGCGTTCCGGGCAAAGAAATATCGTTGAAAACCGCCTTGCAGGCAGTGGCCGCGCGTATCCTCCTAAACCGTCGTGCCCTTACTGTGTGTTCTCCGTACCTCCCCCCTGGTGTTGTATTCCCAATCAATGATCTGGAGAAGCTCTTGCCTCAGCTCCCGCCTCCCCTCAGCTCCCGCCTCCCCTCCTTCTTATAGGAGACTTTAATTCCCATCACACCATATGGGGCTGCGTTGATATTAACACTCGTGGGCGTCGCTCGGACAATTTTATTCTACGGACATCCCTTTGCATTTTAAACACTGGCGCAGGTACCCATTTTAGCCTCCAATCAGGTCTTACTTCAGTTTTAGATCTTAGTCTGGTGAGCCCGGAGTTGGTTAACAGTTTTGAATGGTCGGTTGACGAGGATCCATTGGGAAGTTACCACTTTCCCATCTGGTTACACCATCAAGGAAGTCCCATATTGGGACCTCGACCACAACGATGGAACTTCAAAAAAGCGGACTGGGAAATATTTGAAGACCAGGTACAGCTTGTTTTTTGTTCACACTATGATAAACCACCAATTTCAATACATACATTTACATCTCTCCTTCTAGAATGTGCAATCAGATGCATCCCTAGGACCACTGTGTCCGCTAGGCGTACCCCAGTTCCGTGGTGCACGCGCAAGTGTCGTGATGCCATCCGAGCGAGACGACGCGCCTTTAGAGCTTTCAACCGTAATAGTACGACCACAAATTTAATAGAGTTCAGACGTGCTAGGGCTGTCGTGCGGCGTACGATACAGGAAGCAAAGCGGTCTTCTTGGCGTGAGTACGTAAACTCCTTGAGCCGCTTTTCTCCCTACTCTCTGATCTGGTCCCGAATTAAAAGAATCTGGTCAACTCAGTTCGATCCCTCTCCCTATATTAGTTATTGGCGATCGTGAGGTTGCTCACCCGGTAGATGTAGCCAACTAATTTGGAACTACACTTGCTCGAATATGTCAAACTGGTACCATTGATCCAAGCTTCCTTCGTCATAAACGCCGCCGTGAGATGACTCCGGTTGAGTTATCAACGCCTGAGCGGCTTTCGTACAACCAACCGTTTACCAGATCTGAGCTGGCATCTGCCATTTCTTCACTTGCAAGCGTCGCTGAGGGCCCGGATTGTGTACACAATGAACTATTGAGACATCTGCCGCAGGGAGTGCTATCGGTGCTTTTACGCGCATTTAACAATTTATGGGAGCTCGGGCTATTCCCTCCATCGTGGAGGGATGCCACGATAGTTCCCCTTCTTAAACCTGGGAAAAGCGGTACCGACCCTTTGAACTACCGCCCAATATCTGTGGCATCTGCCCTGTGCAAGTTATTGGAAAAGATGGTTAACGTTCGCCTCACATGGTTCCTAGAAAAACACGATCTCCTTGCAAATACCATGCGGTTTCCGGAAAAACAGAAGCACCATTGATCACATTTTATCTCTGGACACCGAGGTAAGGGTTGCTTTTCGTAAGAAACGCCATCTAAGGGCCGTTTTCTTCGACATTGAGAAGGCATATGACACAACTTGGCGTCACGGAATCCTTATGAAACTCTTAAGGAAAGGAATACGTGGTCACATGGGCATATTTTTACCCCAAAAATTGAAAGAAAGAAGATTCCGGGTAACCATTTCTCCCAATGGTTTATCCAGGAGAACGGCGTCCCACAGGGAAGTGTTCTCAGCGTTCCACTATTCGGCATTATGATCGATGACATCGGCGATTCCATTCCGCGGAACATGGGGTGCTCGCTTTTCGTAGATGATTTTGCCATCTGGTTCTGCGCCTCACGAACACCAACATTACAAAGGCAGTTGCAACTAGCAGTTGCGTGCCTGGAAAAAGTGGGCAAACATCAATTGATTTTCATTTTCTACAACGAAAACT